>JAAWXA010000004.1:32447969-32464002 GCA_038090715.1 Florisuga fusca | reverse complement strand
CCAGCGCCGCCGGAGCTCGGCGCCAAGCTCCGCCCGCCGCTTCCGGCCGGGACCACAGCTCCTGGGAGACGGGGGAGGACGGGGGGGGGAGAATGGAGTTCGGTCGGTTCGTCCTAAATCCCCACTCCGCTGCTCCTCGGAGGCTGATATTGCCTTACCGTGGTGAAGCCCAGGGCTAAGAGAAGGGATAATCCATCGGATGCCGCTTATCCCCCAGCCCCGTGTGGCCGCGGGAGCTCTCCCGCAGGAGTTGGGCTCTCCCGGAGGCGGCACCGCCTCCTCCAGGGGACGGCGAGGTGGGGGGCGTGAGGTGCCCTCGTGGCTCTCGGGGTCTGATGTTGATTAATCCAAGCGGAGCTTTCTGGACAATAAAACTTGCTGGGTTTTATTTCGTTTACCTAGGGAGAGAGAAAAGGAAAGAAGCAAGTTAAACACTAAAGTTTAATGTCCACGAAAGCAGAAAGGGGAGCGTGCCTAAGACACAAACAGTCTTGAAGTCTCAACCTTACGGATTCGATGTGATGGAAAATATCAAGTACAAGCTGTGGGTATGATCTGAGTGGAAAGTAAATGGAAGCCAGGTCTGTGCTTGCACTCTGTAGGTGAAGCCACAGCTGGCAGGTCTTGTTTGGAGAATTTCCACAGTTGACAGAAATGATGTACAATACATTCCTTCGTGTCAAAGTAGGATTATTTATGAAAGAGATAAGTAATCTTCCAGAAGGTCCTCCGTCAAAACATGTCTCTCTACAGTTCTTTCACTCTATTTCATGGGGGCATTTTCTTCAATTTTACAAAAAAGAAAGAAACAATCACGTTCTGTGTTAGCATACATTCCTTCACAGCTCTTAAGTACTAATCCAACTTCAATTTTCTTCTGTTGAAGTATGATGGAGCATATATTACAGAATCACAGAATTACCTTGGTTTGGAAAAGACCTTCTCAAGATCATGGGGTCCAGCTGTTAACCCAGCACTTGCAAGACCTTGACTAAACCATACCCCTAAGTACTATGTCTATCTGACTCTTAAATACCTTGAGGAATGGTGACTCCACCACTGCCCTGGGCAGCCAGTTCCAATGTCTGATAACCCTTTCAGTGAAGAAATTCTTTCTAACATCCAATCTAAACCTCCCCTGGTGCAACTTAAGGCCATTAACCTCTTGTTCTATCACTTGTAACTTCAGTCAACAGACCAATCCCCGCCTCTCAATATCCTTTACAGTAGTTGTAGAAAGCAATAAGGTCTTCCATACTCCTTTTCTCTAGGCTAAACAACCCCAGTTTTCTCAGATGCTCCTCATAAGACATGCTCCACACTCTTCATCCCAAAGCTCCCTGAAATCTTCCTCAAATTCCTTCTCTCAGGGGCTGAGACTTGGCTTGAGGGAAGGGTGGCATTTCCTTTTCCCCTTGTTTTCAGCTTTTTTGATGTATGTGAAGATGGGCAAAGCAGCAGCAGCAGCAGCTACATTGTACTGCAAAAGCATTTTTAAGACAGAAAAAAGGACCTGTGGCCAGAATAGAGGATTTAAAAACAGAAGGAAGGGACTGGACAGAGGATGGTAGAGGATTATAAAGTCTCTAAGTATTAGAGTATTTTCCCCTCTAGAATCTGAAGTAGATCCAGAATCTAGTGAGCCTCAAAATCCCCTTGCCACAGTGCATCAGCAAGTGTGAAATCCAATGGCAAAGAAGTCATGAATCTTGTTAAGAAATCACATGTGGGAGACAGTATGGCTCTCAGTAACTGAGCTGCTTTACTTGTAAGAATTTGCTCTAAAATATAGAGGTAATGGCAACAAAAATAGTGAAAGAGAACTAATATTTCAAATGCAAAATTATGAAAAAACCTAGTAGTTGCCATGATGAAGAATGTCTGCATTCTTAACTACTGCCCATGATGTGATTTATATGTATACATAGAGATACATATTTCCTCCCAAGACTCTTGGCGTATCAGTGCCTGTTATTATAGCTAACAGTTTACTTACACTGGAAAATTACTTAAGTAGCAAACAAATCTCTTTCATCTTTTAATTTTGAGGCTATTGAGACTGCATTTTCATTATAGAGAGGCTTTGGCAGTGATCATGTTTTAATAATCCCCACTTCCCCCAGCTGTTTGGTCACGTTCCCACACTATTTTCTCACTGTATTTAAGTGTTCCTGAGATGACACAAGGGATTGAATCATGGTCAAAAAAAAAAAAAAGAAAAATAATTCTAATTTAGATTGATTCACCACTTTGCTTCACAGTGCAGCCCTATAATTGCTGGTGGGAAGGCAGCTGAAGGGCTAATGCACAGATGAAAATGAGTACTTTTGCCCTTGTATCATGAAACCATGACTTGAGCTTCATTAGGACCCTCACTCCCAAATGCTATAAATTAGAAATTAAAGTTTGTGTAAGTGTTTTACAGACATACTTTATTCCAGTTTCCTTCATATATATTTAGAAATTCTAAAACTAATTGCCATTTTAAATGAAAAATACTGGGTTAAACAGGGGTCTGGGGAGAAATTAAATTGCTTGCATTGTTAAAAATACTGCAGCAAATGCCCAGTGGAGATACTGAAAAGTGTTGGCACTGCTCAAATGAAAATATCTGTGTAGGTTTCTGTGTGTATATGAAAAGAGATTAAGGAAAGGAGAAAAGATTATGAAGAACTGGAATCTGAAACTTACAGACTAGGTGACGTAGATCTGCCCCCTTGAAAACACCTTAAAAGTAACATTTCAAAATCAGCCTGACTTCTTCAGCCTGAATTCTTTCTCTTCTCTATTCACTTCCCTCTACTCTCCCCTGGGCTTGGGGATTTTTTTCCCCTCTGTAAATTAGGCAACTGTGGCTTTTTCAGAAACTCTGGCAGATCTTCATGTTCTTCAGGCAGTTCTTCACAGCTAATAAACACATATATTTTATCCAACTCTTCTGTTGTTTTGGTGGGGTTTTTTTCCATGGGTTTTTTTTTTCAGGTTTTGTGTTTTGTTTTTTTTTCTTTTCTTTCTTTATATTATGTTGCTTCTTTTTTCCTTGTTTCTTTTACTTACTCCTAGCTTTTTGTACAGAACCATTGTTTCTGTGTTCTCGAACATTTCCCAGTCTTTTTTATCTTTGACCTCTGGAAGACTGAGCAAAAATAGATAGGAATACTTTGCTGTACCCTCATCTTTACTTCTCTGTTTTGTGACCTGTAATCTCTTATTCTTCCAGTCCTCTTTTGACTTCAATCAATATGCAATCTTTACTATAATGTATTATTTTAGTCCTTATTGATTAGTCTTAGTCCCCTTAGTGTATGATATAAAGGCTAATTGAAAAGAGGTAGTTCTACTTCCCCCCTCCCTGTCATTTCCTTTGTGCTGGATCTGATGATCTTAAGGCTGCTGGAAGTGATGAACTACATCACTGACAAGATCCAAAAGAAAAAAAGCCAAGAAATAAAAAATACCCCAAACTTTTCTTGATCAGCTCATTAAAATACCTTCAACTATATTATGCTAGAATTGGTGTAAGGAGTAGTTGAGGTGTGAATGTGAATGACCTTCCAGTAGTCTGAAATTGCATCAAACCTGGTGTAAGACCATCTTATCTGTTGCTCTGGTTCATTTATCCAGTTTCATCTTCCCTCCAGGCCATGATCCCATGATCCTCATTTTGGCAGCAGTGACAGATAAAGTATTTTCTGCTTCTATCCATTTTTACCCTGTTATTTTAAATTGTATTGGCTTATGTGCTGAAAAGTAACTAAGATCAGTCAGATTCCTGTCCAGTTCACTGCATGATTACCCAGATATTCACTGTGATACAGCAAGGGTTGTGTCAAGAGGGCAGGAGGAGTAAAAAGCTGTAGCAGAGGCTACTGAAGCCATCTGCATGAATATGTGGGTAAACACAGCCTAAGTCTTTCTTCTGCCTTTTCAAGTCTGTCCTGATTTTTGAAACCACAAAGTTTCTTCACTGCTTGTTCTGTAGAGCATTCTTGTCTATGCTATGGCACACCACCAACCTCTATCTCTTATAGCTTCTTCTTGGACTCACTGAATTGCATTCCTTCATTCAACTGAGATCTCCTCCTGTGGTAATTTAGATTTTCACTTAATCAGCTACAGAAAAATATGTAGGCTCATTCCAGATTTTTGGTAAACTCAGCACTGAATTTGAAGAGATGCTGCTAAGGAAAATTCTAAAAGCTAGCCATGAATACACTGGCCTAGTTCATAGATGTCATCTCAGTAAATCAGCCAGAAAAGGAGAGGTTTCTCATTGTTTTTTGGCTTCATGACTGGCCCCTGAAATTAAATATCCAGCTACTGTGAACAACTACTCCTTGGAATGCCATATCCTATATTTTCTGATGCTAGAAAAACACACATGCAACTGTGTATATCTAATAGACCACAAAATGGAGGAAGTTGAGCCAACCTAAAGTTACTCCCGAGTCACAGCACGTGAGGGTGGAGCAACAATAATTCATATTTTATAAACAAAAGCTTATAACAGGTTACTGGCTGCAGAGGATTGGACACAGGATAAATCAGTATGTGGGTATTGAAACAAGTCATGAATGGGAGACAGAAAAGGGAGGTGACTTCTCTGCTTTTACATGATGATAAAAGACTAAGACAACTAATTTATCCCTGTTTTGTGTTTGGAAGAACACACAATATTACCTAGTCCTAACAAGATCCCATTGATTAATTTTAATGAAATAGCACTTAGATGTTTAAGTGCTTAATATTTGTGTTTAACACTAAGTGTTGTTTATGCAATCCTTTTTTTGTCAATAGATGTAAATATTCTCTACAATGCCCCTTGCCCCTTTAATGATCAACAACGTTCTTTAAAGCTCTGTACACTTTTCCTTTGAAGGTTAACTAAATGTGTTGTTTACTGCCACAGCCTCATCCTCCTTGATCATCACAACAGATCATCACAACAGATTTGTGTATGTCTGCTCATCACTGAAAGGGCTGTCTCAGTTTGAGAGCACCTTCCTCCTGCCCAAACCCCAGCCTTTCTATTCCACCTTAATCTCCCTCAGTCTCTCAGGATCATCTGACAGTGTAAGTCATTCTATCATTTCTAAAATCAAGACTTCATATTGGCTTTTGGTTTTTGTCCAATATGCCTTCTAATTCTTGGCTATTTCTCTTGTTAATCAGTTTTTAATCAGGATCTGCAATACATCCCCTGAAGTTCTCACACCTCTTATCCCTGTCTCTAATTCTCTTACCCATGAACTTGGCATTGACCTGCATCTTACTCTGGTTGTTCATGGTTCTTCATATGAACTGTTGCCGGCCTGTCTTTCCACACCCAGTCCAAATCAGTACCTTCTTGCCATCTCCTTGAGGGCAGCTACTACAACTTATGCTAAGCACAATACAGTAGGTCCTGAGTTTTCTCTCACAAACATCTCTCACAAACATTGGACTTGATGATCTCTGAGGTCCCTTCCAACCCAGACAATTCTATGATTCTATGATCTCTTTCTCCCTCTTTTTACTGTGAATGCCATGCTGCTCTTCCAGTCATTTAGACCTCTACCTTGAATATCACTTGTAGTGTGAGAACTGTGTTTATAGTATCTTGTTTCTTCCTACATGTCAAATAGAAGATTGAGCCTTGATGAATATCTCAGTGACCCTGTCACTTCACACCTCGGCTATTACCAACTTATTTCACTGACTCCTGCGACTACCACTGTGTTCTCTGGGAGGTCATTTAGAACTGCACTGTGAGGATTATCATCCTTGCTGATGTAATGTCTGTGTCTCTTTTCTGGCTTTCTGTTTCATCTGCATCAAAGACAAACTCATTGTCCTCTTCAAAGTTTCTGATCAATTGACTCTGTACTGAATCAGCTTTGTTGTCGCTTTGAGCATCAGCCCGCATCTACTCTCTGTCAGTTATACTTGTCTTCACTGTCTCATTAATGGATTTCTCACACAGTCACCTTTGGCCTTTTTACAAAATACCTCCTCCCCTGCTGGAAGTTCCTTGTCAACTTTAAAGGAATTGGTTCATGCTGTTATCTCACTCAAGACTTATTTCTGCATTATTGCCTGGAGCTTTGGCCTGGAGCTGTATATGTACAATGCAAGTCATTGCTCTCTGTCCCCTTCAGTCTTTTAACCAGTGTTATTTATCCAGTTGTTCTACTCCTGTATTTGTGCAAATCTATAAACTCTGCTCATCCTTTTGTTACACATACGTAACCAGTTGTTTATAAAGCCTTGAGGCTGTCAAACTGTGGTCTGCTGAAAACCTTCTTAAGTCATTTGCGGTCTTATGTTGCTTGAGTAGAAGTTTCATAGAAGTTTTTGCTAATCAATATAGAATATGTGAAAGGTTTTGGCAGGAGCCAGAGTGCTGCTGGCTCCTCAATCAAATGTGAGAATCATTGAGCAGCACAAAGAGCTCTGATTTTTTATAAGGAGAAGTTTTGTAATAAAATACAATAATAACATCAACACAGCATTATGAAACCAGCATTATGAAACTCTTGTGGTCTTCAGTGGTTTTCCACATGTTGAAATATCATCCTGAAAAGTATACAAGATAGTTACCTATCTGAGAGAGCAGAAAGATGTTTATCACTATTTGCTGTAGAGACTAAGGTGCAGCTTCTGAAGTATGTAGGTGGTTTCAGTATCCTAGCAAATGCTTTATACTTACTGTCACATTCCAAAGGCTGGAAAAGTGGAGATTCTTGTTGGATCCCACGAGGACAAAGTAAAGGACTGGTAGGCATTAAAACTACAGTTGTTAGCCTAATCCTATAGAGACAGAGAAAAGAAAGAGAAGAAAGAAAGAATTTCTTCACCGAGAGGGTGATCAGGCATTGGAATGGGCTGCCCCGGGAAGTAGTGGATTCTCCGTCCCTGGAGACATTTAAAAAGAGACTGGATGTGGCACTCAGGTGCCATGGTCTGGTAACCGCAGCGGTAGTGGATCAAGGGTTGGACTTGATGATCTCTGAGGTCCCTTCCAACCCAGCCAGTTCTATGATTCTATGAAAGGGAAGGAAGGAAGGAAGGGAAGGGAAGGAAGGAAGGCAGGCAGGCAGGAAGGAAGAAAAATGAAAGGGAAAATAAAATACCATAAGAAAGAGAAAGGAAAAGGAAAGTCACCAGCCAAGTATCCAGTGGTGTCACATTGGTCTCATGGGAGAGAAGAAGGTGGGGTGGTGTCACTGTAGTGTCAGCGTTAGGATGCCTGCATTCAGGTTACTGGCTTAGCCTTCCCTTCTTTCAACTAAGATAAGTATGTTTTGGTGCTTTCGTACTAACTGAATACTCAGAAACTACTTCCACCAGCAGGAAGAGTTAGTGCCATTCCCCAGAGTTAGAGAAGATCACTCGTAATTCAGCCTAGATGCCTGAACACAGGAGAAGATGGAAAGTGGAAGAGGAATTCTCCATCAAGAATTTGTGCAATAGATGTAGGCTGTCAATTTTAGAATCATCTGGGCACCACAAATGGCAACATTTGTAATCAAACACACAGTCAAGGACTGTCTGAAGCAGGAATGCACCTCAAAAGATTGTCTGATCCAATCCCTGCCCGGAGCAGGATCAGGCAGAGCAGGTTGCTCAGGGCCACATCCATCTGGGTTTTGAGTGTCTCCAGGGATGGAGAATCCACAGCCTCTCTGGGCATGCTGTACCAGTATTTGACTGTCCTCACAGTACAATTTTTTTTTTTAATGTTTTAGTGGAATTTCTTGTATTTCACTTAGTAACCGATGCCTCTTGTCTTGTCACTGGCTACTACTAGGAGCCCAACTTCCTCTTTTTCGCCCCTCCCATCAGGTATTTGTGTGCACTGATAAGTCCACTCTGAGCCTTTTCTGCTCCAAGCTGACCAGTCCCAACTCTCTCAGTGCCTCCTTGTAGGACAGATGCCCTCAGTCACTGTGGCACTCTACTGGGCTAAACCCAGTGACTCTGTATCTGTGTTCTAATGGGGAGCCCAACACTGGGCTTGGCACACCAGATGTGTCTCACCAGTGCTGAGCAGAGGGGAAAGATCACCTTTCTTGACCTGCTGGATTATGTCCAGCCAGAAATCTTGGCTCCTACTCTACAAAGCTGCTTACCTGTCAGTTGGCTCCCATCTTGTTCTCACGCATGGAGTTATTCCTCCTCAGGTGCAGGACTTTGCACTTCTCTTTATTGAACTTCATGAGGTTCCTGTCTGCCTATTTCTCCAGCCTACTGAGGACCATCTGAAGGGCAGCACAACCCTCCTATGTCTCAGCCACACCTGCCAGATTTGTGCCAACCATAAACTGGTTGGAGGTGCACTCTGTCTCACTCTGTAGCTAGTGAAGATGTTAAACAGTATTGGGTCTGCATCAGCCCATGGGGTACACCATTAGGGACTAGTTTCCAGCCGAATGTCATGTTTCTGATCCCAACTTTCTGAGCTCAGTTCCACCATTTTTCAGTCTACCTCATGTACTTTTTATCTTGTCCGCATGTCATCAGTTTCTCAGTTGTCATCAGAGATAGAGTTGAAAGCCTTGTTAACAGCAAGATAAAGAGAATCCCTTCTTTCCCTTCATTCACTGAGCTAGTTATTTTATTGAAGAAGGTTTTTAGGATGGTGAGATATGATCCTCCCTTCATAAGCCCATGCTGGTCCTAGTCACCGTCTCATCCTTCATGTTTCTGGAAATTATTTCCAGGAGTATTTGTTCCATTACTTTCCCAGGGCTTTCCAAGGTGGGGGTCAATGGCCTGTAGTTCTCTTCACGTCCCTTCTGGCACTTCTTGAAGCTAGGAGTGACAACTAGTTTCTTCCCATCGTCAGAAAACTCCTGATTGTCACAGATTTACAAAGATGATTGTGAGTGTCCTCACTGACATTGGCCATCTGCCTCAGCACTGGTGGTGGATCCCACCAGGTTGCAGGGCCTTGTGTTCAGCTTGTTTGTATGCTCCCTGACATGATTCTCCTTCACTGAAGGTTAAGTCCTCCTTGCTTCAGACTATCCCACTAGCTTGCTGGTCCTAGGATTCCTGCAGACTGGTCTATACTGGTAGTCAAAGGTGTTGCATACCATGGCCTTTCACATGTCCTTTGTCACCAGATGCCCTGCCCTGTAAAGTAGTGGGCCCACATTTTCCCTGATTTCTTTTTCCTGATGATGTACCCGTAGAAGGTCATATTGTTGCTCTTCACCTCTCTCACCAGATTCAACTCCAGAGAGTTGTTGGGTTTCCTAGCTGCTCTCCTGAACATGCTAGATTTCTCACAATCTTACTGATTTATCAGCCCCTGAAAAATGCAGGCAGTGCCCCATGCAGCTGTCTAAATACACATATTATCTCTAGTAAATTTAATGAGAAGTAAAGGCTGCATTTAGTCGTGTCATTTTGTTTAATTAAAATTAAAATTACACATCACTGTATGTTCAGGCTGAGCCTTTATCTCTAAAGAGTGTCAGTTAGTATTAGGCTCATTGTTGACAATGACCTAGTTTCCATTGATGGATTCATTAAAAGTTTTAGTCAGCAGAGTCAGGAAAAAGTAGAGGCTGATAGTCCTGAACTGAAATGAGGAAAGAAAAAAATGCTCATACTCGACCTGTTTTGTTAATCCATCCATGTACATGAAAACAGCACAGCAGGATTGAGGGACTAATCCCATTTCAAATCAGATGCCTGCTGGTACTATTTAATGAGCATTATATGTGTTTATATCTTAAAACAGTAGTCTGCTTTGCTTTTTTTTTTTTTTTTTTTTTAAGTTCAACTTCTGAAATCTTTACCATTACTTCCATTTTACAGAATGAAGGGCTCTACAGTAAGATCAAATGAGAATGTATGGTATGGAAAGGCAAATCCATGATCACACTTGCCCTTGAAGCACCAAGCTATGTCTGACAGTCATGTGGGAAGAGATCTGCTGGCCATCTGCATGACCATGATAGCCTCGGGGAAGAGACTGCAGACGCCAGGGATGCCGACTTCACAGCTCTCCCTGATCTTGCTCTATGTGTCCCCCAAGGCAGAGAAAAGGCTGTGTTTGCTATGTGTATCCCCGTCCCCTCATGTAGCTGTGTGATTCAGGAGTAGAAATCCCATGTTACATAGTCTTGCCCTCCTAATCAAATTAATATTTAACTTGTCTCTGAGAAGCAGCAACAGACGCCTGCTACTCTCCTTGCCATTTTTTGGAAGTGGTGTATGGATGAAACCTTTTTGGCCTGATGGCTGCTAAATTTATCCTTCAACACACACCTTAGGTTTTTCACAGAATCACAGGAAGTTAGGGGCTGAAAGGGACCTCAAAATATCATCTAGTCCAACCCCCCCGCAAGAGCAGGCTCATCTACGGGGTGTTCATCACCTTTTTATTTGTTGACCCACCACAGGTAGAATCATAGAATCATAGAATTAGCCGGGTTGGAAGGGACCTCAGAGATCATCTAGTCCAACCCTTGACCCACCGGAGAAGTTGCTAGACAATGGCACTGAGTGCCACATCCAGTCTTTTTTTAAATGTCTCCAGGGACGGAGAATCTACCACCTCACCGGGCAGTCCATTCCAATGCCTAATCACCCTCTCCGTGAAGAAATTCTTTCTAATATCTAACCTAAACCTCCCCTGGCACAACTTAAGACTGTGTCCTCTTGTCTTGTTGAAGGTCGTCTGTGAAAAGAGTCCAGCTCCCACCTCGCTACAGCCTCCTTTCAGGGAGTTGTAGACAGCAATGAGGTCTCCCCTGAGCCTCCTCTTCTTCAGGCTGAACAGCCCCAGCTCTCTCAGCCTCTTCTCATAGGGCCTGTGCTCGAGTCCCTTCACCAGCCTGGTTGCCCTCCTTTGGACCTGTTCCAGGACCTCTACATCCTTCTTAAACTGAGGGGCCCAGAACTGGACACAGTACTCGAGGTGTGGCCTCACCAGGGCTGAGTACAGGGGAAGAATCACCTCCCTGGACCTGCTGGTGATGCTGTTTCTGATACAGGCCAGGATGCCATTGGCCTTGTTGGCCACCTGGGCACACTGCTGGCTCATGTTCAGTTTCTTGTCAATGCAGACTCTCAGGTCCCTTTCTGCCTGGCTGCTCTCCAGCCACTCTGTCCCCAGCCTGTAGCGCTGCATGGGGTTGTTGTGGCCAAAGTGCAGGACCCGGCACTTGGCCTTGTTGAACCTCATCCCGTTGGAGTCGGCCCAGCTCTCTAGTCTGTCCAGGTCCCTCTGCAGAGCCCTCCTGCCTTCGAGTTGGTCCACACTTCCTCCCAGCTTGGTGTCATCTGCGAATTTGCTGATGATGGACTCAATCCCTTCGTCTAAGTCGTCGATAAAGATATTAAACAGAACTGGGCCCAACACTGATCCCTGGGGGACACCATGAAGTGCAAGCCAGAGTGCTGAAGAAAACAAAAGATACATCAAGTTAGGAAATCTGGAAACTTCTAGTTTAATAATTTAGTCTGTACTGATGATTGTACTTCTTGAAGAGCTGTGAGAACACTTTTAGGAGATAAAAGCCTCACCATAGATAACTACCTCCTTGTGTTGTCACACCACAGAGATTTCTGGAATAAAATGAAATGATTCTGCCTTGTTACTTGATCTACTTCTGATCTACTCAGGTAAGGTCCTTGCTTCCATAAGTGCTCCAAAGATGGACTTGCTAACCAAGAAACTGCCGAACTACATGCTGAACTTCATTCATACAGAAACAGACAGAAAATGGAACTAGCACAGAGTACTATGAGCACTGGTTCTAAAGAAACTTCCTACAGATTTGCACCTTGTGAGTAAACTCTGGTGTGCAGGAAGGAATAAAATCATGCGCAAGATTGTCCTAGGGTTAAGGCATTCAAAACATCTCCTCACACATCTCTAGTACTTAATGTATGTTTTTTACTCTCACACGGCACTCCTTTCCTGTGCATGGACAATGTTAAGGTCTCTCCCCCCAGCCCACTTCTATTTGATTTGCAAAAAAACCAGTTGAGGCTTCTGTCTCTCTGCTGAATATGTCTGAAATTGGGGAAAGATCTGAATATTTTATCAGAGGTTAAGGAAAATATATAGACTAATTAATTATTTGAACAGACCATAGCTATTCACAAACACACCAGTAGTTACATGTTCTGGAAACTCTCTGAAGAGCTTTGGCTCTTGTGGTAACAAGTGATATTTTTCTTTTTTTTTTCACTTAGCGTTCATGCAATATAATGAAAATAAACAGTTGTATGTTACAAGTATGACATGACAAATACATGAAATGTAAACAAATGACTGTGTGAAATGAGAATGAAAATAAAAAGTGAAAGAAGAAAAGTAGATTGAGAGTATTATTTAATAAAATATATCTTTCAACTCCAGTAAAGCACTAATGAGAAAATTACCCATTGGGACAGAAATATGATCTAATTTATCTAGTTTCAGTGACCACACATCAGGAAAACTGGGCATCTGCATGAACTATAGGTTTAAGGACTGAGGAAAACTCAAGGTACTTGACTTGTCCTGATATTGACTTAATGAAATAAAAAAATAACTTGATTTATATGAAGTAATCAGATAGTATCTTGATATAAGCATGAACTCACATCTGTCTTTCATCTTGGATATTTTCGGAGAGTGTAACTTTTGCTTAACTAATGCTCAACTCTCTTAGTCACTTTCATAAGCTATAGCACTATCCACATGCTATCACTGGGGGTTACCATACCCTATTTCTGATATGATATTAAATATTCTGTTTTATTCTTCCTGGTCTGAAAGCAGCCAGCCTAGAGCTGTGTTTCTCCATGGGCTGTCTCACCAATTGTAAGGGAACAGACAGAATAAAGACCAAGTTCCTTCATGAAACTACCACATGAAACACCACAAATCTCCTTGTCTCTGCATTTTAAGACAGTAGTTTAAAATATTTTTCAGAGATGAGCTATCATCTTAGTGACACTATTTCTCTCTGTATCCACTATACTGTTGTTAATTTTCTATCTGTTTCAGAATTGCTGGTGAAAAGAATTTACCCTCATTCCCCAAAATGTCTATCTTTAATGTTGTTTAGAAATACGCTAAAATAATATATAACATGTTAGAACAAGTAGAGACTTAAATAAAAAAATATTGTATATACAACTGTGTAGTAGAATGCCTGCAGTAATGATCCTCACCAGCCTAGACACTCTCAGCATTCTCTGTTGGTTTATTTGTTTAATCTTAAACCAGGACAGCCTATTCATACATCCAAGCAGCCAAAACTGTCTGCTCAGTAGCAGGATATTTCATAGAATCATAGAATCATAGAATCATAGAATTAGCCGGGTTGGAAGGGACCTCAGAGATCATCTAGTCCAACCCTTGACCCACCGGAGCAGTTGCTAGACCATGGCACTGAGTGCCACATCCAGTCTTTTTTTAAATGTCTCCAGGGACGGAGAATCTACCACCTCACCGGGCAGTCCATTCCAATGCCTGATCACCCTCTCCGTGAAGAAATTCTTTCTAATATCTAACCTAAACCTCCCCTGGCACAACTTAAGACTGTGTCCTCTTGTCTTGTTGAAGGTCGTCTGTGAAAAGAGTCCAGCTCCCACCTCGCTACAGCCTCCTTTCAGGTAGTTGTAGACGGCAATGAGGTCTCCCCTGAGCCTCCTCTTCTTCAGGCTGAACAGCCCCAGCTCCCTCAGCCACTCCTCATAGGGCCTGTGCTCGAGTCCCTTCACCAGCCTGGTTGCCCTCCTTTGGACCTGTTCCAGGACCTCTACATCCTTCTTAAACTGAGGGGCCCAGAACTGGACACAGTACTCGAGGTGTGGCCTCACCAGCACTGAGTACAGGGGCAGAATCACCTCCCTGGACCTGCTGGTGATGCTGTTTCTGATACAGGCCAGGATGCCATTGGCCTTCTTGGCCACCTGGGCACACTGCTGGCTCATGTTCAGTTTCTTGTCAATGCAGACTCCCAGGTCCCTTTCTGCCTGGCTGCTCTCCAGCCACTCTGTCCCCAGCCTATCGTATTTTGCAGTATCGTATTTGCAAAATACATGACGTCCTAATAAAACTCAGTGGCATGAATAGGACACTTATGACTTCTCCATTAATGGTAAGTTAAATAAGGCTCATGTGTTCTGTCACTTTACCATGTGTTTGACAGCAGGCCAATTTTTATACTTCTCATGCATTTCAGACTTACATCTTTTGATCAGTGACACAAGAGGCCGATCTATTAAAGATAGTTATCATCATCCCAAGGGATGCTGATTTTCTGTATAGTTTGAATGATTCTTCCTCCTGTGCAACAGATTTAAATCTATTTAAATCTATTTTGAATAGATTAATCGGAAGCATAACAGTTCCCTATGTTTCAATGGTATACATTAATATTCAGGAAATACTAAAAGCTTGCAATTGCTGCATCAGCATGATAAACTAGAATTAAAGATAGAACTATAGGGCATTTTTAGCTGTAAATATATCTCACATATAAGGCAATATTTCAGTAAAAAGACCCCCAAATCTGCACTCCAACTAGAGCAGTGGAAAGGATAAACATGCCACAGTAATAGCACAGTAGTCCTGCCCTAATTGAGCAGTACGGTACTAGTACAGTAACTAGCATGCAGCTCTGGCTCTTTTTCAGTAAAACAGTACGTGACCTCCCAAACCAGCATGCTATTTGAAACATAGTATGACCCCACATATCTTTAGGCCATGCACTTGTTAACTTATTAACTTTGTCTGCAACTTGCAAGGCCACCTCTTGCATCACAGTGATGCAACACCTACTACTTGAAAGTCAGTTTTGTGCCAGCCAAGGACACTGCCTCCAGAAAGCAGACCCAAGTGTATCCAGCTGGGGAGATATTTTCATTATTTCCTCCTCTGGCTCCCTAACTCTACCAACCATAATTCTTTGCTACCCTCTCACTCCTCTCTCCCACTCAGCCATACTGAAAAAAACCCAACAACCTGAAAGCATAGTTTTATTGGAAGAAAAAAAAAGGTGAATGATATATGCTAGTCATACAGAATGGTCTCACTATGAGAAACTTGTACAGGTATTCCTCAGAATGTTTCTTAGGAAAGTAAACTAGTGAACAGGTTTGTCAAATAGCAATGCCACTCTTTTTTGAAGGGAAAGGTAACAACCTGCTTGATGAAATCTTGAGAATGTAAATAAACTCTAAAACAGCCTTCTCTTACTTTTCAGTGCAAGTTTACTTATATCTTGTTTACATTCACAAGATATACAGAATTCAGACCTAACATTTCACAGAGCGCCAGATGCCCTGGCAGGTTTTAGTATTTGTGGTTAGAGCACTTAAAAAAAAAAAATCTAGTTCACTCATTCACTGTCATTCTTGATCTATTTATCTAGGGCACATTTTTCTGCAAGCTATAAAAAGCCTAGCAGAAGAAGACTGTTGACCTGGAGATTTTTTAAATCTTTAGCATTTAGGAATTTCCTAAGTAGAATCAAACTGTTCCTGGGCGTAGGAGAGTCTAAGACACTGTGTCTTCCTTCTCATTTGCTACATGTTTTCCACGTAGCAGGATCCAGAATGCTGCTATTCCTGACTGCTCATGTTGGGAAAATCACCACAGCCCACTCACATGAAACCTCATTAATTCAATGGAAAGACTTCTACTCATTTCACTGGGTTTTATCCCAAAGGGTAGCAATCTATTCAGATGTTATCTAGCTCAGATACAGATCTTTTATCCATATGCTCTGTGACTTGGATGTAGGGGAACTTCCTGTTTCTTGCTGCAAATCACCTGGCTTCTCAATCAGTGTGCTGGTACAGAAAATTTGAACAAAGTCAGAAAAGTAAAATGTTTTATTGCATGAAACAGAAGAAATGGTGATACCTGAGGCTTCTTTATAGTTATTGCAGGCACAACCCTGTTCTATAGGTTGTCTTAGTTTTTGAGAGCTACAGATATTCCACATCTCAGTAGCATGACTGGCTAATCTTTACATTTCAGAGTATGAGTATGAGTGAGGCTTGAGAGTATGTTATTCTTAGACTTTTTTTTTTT
>JAAWXA010000004.1:32309601-32447602 GCA_038090715.1 Florisuga fusca | reverse complement strand
CCAGCCTGGTTGCCCTCCTTTGGACCTGTTCCAGGACCTCTACATCCTTCTTAAACTGAGGGGCCCAGAACTGGACACAGTACTCGAGGTGTGTCCTCACCAGGGCTGAGTACAGGGGAAGAATCACCTCCCTGGACCTGCTGGTGATGCTGTTTCTGATACAGGCCAGGATGCCATTGGCCTTCTTGGCCACCTGGGCACACTGCTGGCTCATGTTCAGTTTCTTGTCAATGCAGACTCCCAGGTCCCTTTCTGCCTGGCTGCTCTCCAGCCACTCTGTCCCCAGCCTGTAGCGCTGCATGGGGTTGTTGTGGCCAAAGTGCAGGACCCGGCACTTGGCCTTGTTGAACCTCATCCCGTTGGAATCGGCCCAGCTCTCTAGTCTGTCCAGGTCCCTCTGCAGAGCCCTCCTGCCTTCGAGTTGGTCCACACTTCCTCCCAGCTTGGTGTCATCTGCGAATTTGCTGATGATGGACTCAATCCCTTCGTCTAAGTCGTCGATAAAGATATTAAACAGAACTGGGCCCAACACTGATCCCTGGGGGACACCATGAAGTGCAAGCCAGAGTGCTGAAGAAAACAAAAGATACATCAAGTTAGGAAATCTGGAAACTTCTAGTTTAATAATTTAGTCTGTACTGATGATTGTACTTCTTGAAGAGCTGTGAGAACACTTTTAGGAGATAAAAGCCTCACCATAGATAACTACCTCCTTGTGTTGTCACACCACAGAGATTTCTGGAATAAAATGAAATGATTCTGCCTTGTTACTTGATCTACTTCTGATCTACTCAGGTAAGGTCCTTGCTTCCATAAGTGCTCCAAAGATGGACTTGCTAACCAAGAAACTGCCGAACTACATGCTGAACTTCATTCATACAGAAACAGACAGAAAATGGAACTAGCACAGAGTACTATGAGCACTGGTTCTAAAGAAACTTCCTACAGATTTGCACCTTGTGAGTAAACTCTGGTGTGCAGGAAGGAATAAAATCATGCGCAAGATTGTCCTAGGGTTAAGGCATTCAAAACATCTCCTCACACATCTCTAGTACTTAATGTATGTTTTTTACTCTCACACGGCACTCCTTTCCTGTGCATGGACAATGTTAAGGTCTCTCCCCCCAGCCCACTTCTATTTGATTTGCAAAAAAACCAGTTGAGGCTTCTGTCTCTCTGCTGAATATGTCTGAAATTGGGGAAAGATCTGAATATTTTATCAGAGGTTAAGGAAAATATATAGACTAATTAATTATTTGAACAGACCATAGCTATTCACAAACACACCAGTAGTTACATGTTCTGGAAACTCTCTGAAGAGCTTTGGCTCTTGTGGTAACAAGTGATATTTTTCTTTTTTTTTTCACTTAGCGTTCATGCAATATAATGAAAATAAACAGTTGTATGTTACAAGTATGACATGACAAATACATGAAATGTAAACAAATGACTGTGTGAAATGAGAATGAAAATAAAAAGTGAAAGAAGAAAAGTAGATTGAGAGTATTATTTAATAAAATATATCTTTCAACTCCAGTAAAGCACTAATGAGAAAATTACCCATTGGGACAGAAATATGATCTAATTTATCTAGTTTCAGTGACCACACATCAGGAAAACTGGGCATCTGCATGAACTATAGGTTTAAGGACTGAGGAAAACTCAAGGTACTTGACTTGTCCTGATATTGACTTAATGAAATAAAAAAATAACTTGATTTATATGAAGTAATCAGATAGTATCTTGATATAAGCATGAACTCACATCTGTCTTTCATCTTGGATATTTTCGGAGAGCATAACTTTTGCTTAACTAACGCTCAACTCTCTTAGTCACTTTCATAAGCTATAGCACTATCCACATGCTATCACTGGGGGTTACCATACCCTATTTCTGATATGATATTAAATATTCTGTTTTATTCTTCCTGGTCTGAAAGCAGCCAGCCTAGAGCTGTGTTTCTCCATGGGCTGTCTCACCAATTGTAAGGGAACAGACAGAATAAAGACCAAGTTCCTTCATGAAACTACCACATGAAACACCACAAATCTCCTTGTCTCTGCATTTTAAGACAGTAGTTTAAAATATTTTTCAGAGATGAGCTATCATCTTAGTGATACTATTTCTCTCTGTAGCCACTATACTGTTGTTAATTTTCTATCTGTTTCAGAATTGCTGGTGAAAAGAATTTACCCTCATTCCCCAAAATGTCTATCTTTAATGTTGTCTAGAAATACGCTAAAATAATATATAACATGTTAGAACAAGTAGAGACTTAAATAAAAAAATGTTGTATATACAGCTGTGTAGTAGAATGCCTGCAGTAATGATCCTCACCAGCCTAGACACTCTCAGCATTCTCTGTTGGTTTATTTGTTTAATCTTAAACCAGGACAGCCTATTCATACATCCAAGCAGCCAAAACTGTCTGCTCAGTAGCAGGATATTTGCGGTATCGTATTTGCAAAATACATGACGTCCTAATAAAACTCAGTGGCATGAATAGGACACTTATGACTTCTCCATTAATGGTAAGTTAAATAAGGCTCATGTGTTCTGTCACTTTACCATGTGTTTGACAGCAGGCCAATTTTTATACTTCTCATGCATTTCAGACTTACATCTTTTGATCAGTGACACAAGAGGCCGATCTATTAAAGATAGTTATCATCATCCCAAGGGATGCTGATTTTCTGTATAGTTTGAATGATTCTTCCTCCTGTGCAACAGATTTAAATCTATTTAAATCTATTTTGAATAGATTAATCGGAAGCATAACAGTTCCCTATGTTTCAATGGTATACATTAATATTCAGGAAATACTAAAAGCTTGCAATTGCTGCATCAGCATGATAAACTAGAATTAAAGATAGAACTATAGGGCATTTTTAGCTGTAAATATATCTCACATATAAGGCAATATTTCAGTAAAAAAAAACCCCAAATCTGCACTCCAACTAGAGCAGTGGAAAGGATAAGCATGCCACAGTAATAGCACAGTAGTCCTGCCCTAATTGAGCAGTACGGTACTAGTACAGTAACTAGCATGCAGCTCTGGCTCTTTTTCAGTAAAACAGTACGTGACCTCCCAAAGCAGCATACTATTTGAAACATAGTATGACCCCACATATCTTTAGGCCATGCACTTGTTAACTTATTAACTTTGTCTGCAACTTGCAAGGCCACCTCTTGCATCACAGTGATGCAACACCTACTACTTGAAAGTCAGTTTTGTGCCAGCCAAGGACACTGCCTCCAGAAAGCAGACCCAAGTGTATCCAGCTGGGGAGATATTTTCATTATTTCCTCCTCTGGCTCCCTAACTCTACCAACCATAATTCTTTGCTACCCTCTCACTCCTCTCTCCCACTCAGCCATACTGAAAAAAACCCAACAACCTGAAAGCATAGTTTTATTGGAAGAAAAAAAAAGGTGAATGATATATGCTAGTCATACAGAATGGTCTCACTATGAGAAACTTGTACAGGTATTCCTCAGAATGTTTCTTAGGAAAGTAAACTAGTGAACAGGTTTGTCAAATAGCAATGCCACTCTTTTTTGAAGGGAAAGGTAACAACCTGCTTGATGAAATCTTGAGAATGTAAATAAACTCTAAAACAGCCTTCTCTTACTTTTCAGTGCAAGTTTACTTATATCTTGTTTACATTCACAAGATATACAGAATTCAGACCTAACATTTCACAGAGCGCCAGATGCCCTGGCAGGTTTTAGTATTTGTGGTTAGAGCACTTAAAAAAAAAAAATCTAGTTCACTCATTCACTGTCATTCTTGATCTATTTATCTAGGGCACATTTTTCTGCAAGCTATAAAAAGCCTAGCAGAAGAAGACTGTTGACCTGGAGATTTTTTAAATCTTTAGCATTTAGGAATTTCCTAAGTAGAATCAAACTGTTCCTGGGCGTAGGAGAGTCTAAGACACTGTGTCTTCCTTCTCATTTGCTACATGTTTTCCACGTAGCAGGATCCAGAATGCTGCTATTCCTGACTGCTCATGTTGGGAAAATCACCACAGCCCACTCACATGAAACCTCATTAATTCAATGGAAAGACTTCTACTCATTTCACTGGGTTTTATCCCAAAGGGTAGCAATCTATTCAGATGTTATCTAGCTCAGATACAGATCTTTTATCCATATGCTCTGTGACTTGGATGTAGGGGAACTTCCTGTTTCTTGCTGCAAATCACCTGGCTTCTCAATCAGTGTGCTGGTACAGAAAATTTGAACAAAGTCAGAAAAGTAAAATGTTTTATTGCATGAAACAGAAGAAATGGTGATACCTGAGGCTTCTTTATAGTTATTGCAGGCACAACCCTGTTCTATAGGTTGTCTTAGTTTTTGAGAGCTACAGATATTCCACATCTCAGTAGCATGACTGGCTAATCTTTACATTTCAGAGTATGAGTATGAGTGAGGCTTGAGAGTAAGTAACCATGCTCTACCTCTTTATTTTCTTTAGGCTTGTTACAGAACTTGTCACCTGATCATGAAGTTCAGGAATTGTAGTGTTAACATCAGGAGCAGTGTGCCTGACTTGCATGCTGATGTTAGCAAAGATGTGAATTGTGTTATATTAGCCTCATTTGCTTCCCATATGCTTACTCTCATTTTCCCTTCAGAAGTTGCAACTCCACTTTTCATCTTCATTTGTATGCCCAAAATGCAGCCAGCTTAATTACCAATTATAACCTTACTCATTTAAAAAGTAAATCATCTGGAAACAACACTAAAAAGCCTCCCTTGAGGAGAGCTAAAGACTCTGTGATAATTTTCTTCACATATTTTGATTAGTATAAAGCACTGTGTAACTTACAAGCTAATCTTCCCAAATGATATTAATTTTAAATGGGGATGACATATGTACACTCATGGGATGACTGTCAGAGCAACCTGCCTTCTCTTCCTCCTTCAACTCTGACCTGCTGCACAAAAGCATTTCTCCCAGGGAAACTGATAATGAAGCACAATAGCACCAGGCTCTGCCAGCAGCTTTTCACTTATGTCCACCTTTTCTTGTTTATGTCATAACTGCCTGACCTGTGCTATTTCCTCAAGTTTGCATGGCCCTTGTGGTTTTCTTTCAGATGCAGTTTCTTCCACCTTAGAAAATGAGAACTCTATAAACTTCCAGGTAGGTTTCACAGGACCCTGTAAAACAATATGCCTGTGAAGGTGTAACAGCTGTTGGGCTTGATAAAGTAGAAAATGCTGCAAAATATCCCTCCAAGCAATACTGTAAACCTCTCAGGCACTCTCTAGCTCCTGAGTGAATTTACAGTTCCCAGTGATGTTCTCCATTACTGCAGTCAAGGCCAGAGTAACTGTAAGAAAGGAAAACTAGATTTGGAGAGCTGCTATTACTATTTATGGAATATTTGCATGCTGTAATCTCTTTATTTGGAACATGCTACCCTGTCTTTATGGAAGATGCAAAATGTATTTTCCAGCTGTTCTTTTTTGCAAATCAAAAAGCTGAAGTTATTGAAAATTATTTTTTTTCCTATAAAAAATAATTCAATGTAATTAACAACAAAAAGTACAAGAAATCTTGGGAAATGAGTGAAATATTTGCACAGTGATGAACTTGGTGCATTTACATTGCTTGTAACTCCAGTGTGAGCGGAAGAATCTTAAACCCCCAAGATTAAATGGGATTGTTGTATGCCCCATAGATGCACAGCAACCCATAATATTGGTATAGAGCACTCGTACCCACCCCTTTATTTTTTAAGAAGGAAAGGCTCCAACCGTGCTTCCAGCCTTGAAAAAAACTAACAGAGCCCATTTAGAGCTCCCTCATCTCATATGGTTCATGAAAGCTTCAGCCTCTGACTCTGCAGGGAAATCTTGGTTGCACTTTCCCTTTAGTACAGCTAGAAAGCACTAAACACAACTTCATAGTAAGCTAAGTATTTTACTCTGTATTTAATGATGCCTGGGGTTTACTCCTCCCTTTTTTGTTTTTTCTTAACCTGTGACTATTTCATGGGCTGTACGTTCGGGTGTGATAGATAATATTCTGACCCTGGGAAAATATACAGCAGTTTTTCCAACATTCCAGGCAGAACTAGTAATTAGCCTTAGATGTCTCTCTTCCTATTAACTGTACCATCCTTTCTTAGAAAGTATGAAGGTAAGCTTTTGCTCTCTTCAGCTAGCAGTAGAAAGGTCTGAAGGGGATGTGATTGTTCCTTTTCAATTCACCTTGAACAGGTGAATGAGATGGAACAGGCTGAAACCCAGAAAAATTGTGATTATATAAAAACAAGTCCATATAAACTGGCACATTACATTTTGACTTCAAACCTAGCAGAATTTTTCTAATAATGAAGAAAAATAAGTTACTGAAAGCAATGTGGTGAGAAACCCACAGAGTTTTCAGATGGGTCTTTCACGAGTTTCACATGGGAGAAAGAAAATAAACATCTGTGTGAGCAGGGTTTTGGATTCACTGAATGAAACTTTCCACTGTCTTGTTTCCACTGTCTTGTGACTGTTTCCACTGTCTTCCCTTGTCTTTAACATCATCATGCCATACACATACACAAAAAAAGGAGGTAAAGTTACAGTGCAGGATTATGTTTCCTTTTCACCAATTTCTCTTTTTCATATTTCAGCCTTCTTTTTCTTATACCACCTAATGTTTTTATTTAACTCCCAGTTCCCTGGGATGTATGTGATATATTTTTTCTTGAACCTAAAGGGCTGGCTCACAAATCCTAATGAAGAGCATGAGTGCACTGTACCTGCTGAAAAACTGACAGCCAAGAAAAGAAAATTTTTAACTTTTTAAGGTACCCAGACTGGGATTTTTCTAAGAAGGTATACATAGTAGCTTTAAATACTGTTTTTGAGGGAATTTCCCTTTTAGCAGTAATCAGGAGAGCTTTCTCTCAGGAAGAGCTGGTGCTCTGGGATGCACTGTGGAAGAAAATCAGATATATGCACTGCTTATGTTGCACTGGAGACAGTGGCATGGTTCACTAGCTTTCTTCTGGTCTCTTATTTTTAGCATGGAGGAGGATGCACTGTGAGCTTTGCCATGAAGTTCAGCACACAGTGTTTCAGTACAGTTCAAAATAACACAGTTCAGGGGATTTGCAGCAAAATTGGCACTGCCCTCACCTGTGCATCACCATGCAAAATAGGCACGGATCACCTGAGTGCCTACTGATTTCTATGAACTTCATAGGATTCAGCACCTTGTGGAAGGATTAAATTCTGAAGGCACAGCAGCAGGTGTATGCCCGAATTTAGCTGCACTATTCATAGTGTTTTCCTGTAAGCATAACACTGCAATTGTCATTAATACTCTCTTCCTACAATTCTGTGTGGCACCAAGCTGGGGACATAACAAATGCTCTTTTCTCTTCCTTGACTAAATAAAAATTAATTGCCTAAACAATATCACAACAACAATTAAACAACAACAATTATCACAATTAAACAACAACAACAACAAAATCCACAACATTGTGAACTAACTTTAAAGTTAGTGCTTATGATGTCAGGAATTTTTACTTTTAAATGATAAATTTGCATCAAGTTGTCTGCAAAAATGAATACAAATTCAGCAAGACATTTTGTGCATAAACAGTGAATAAAAATAAAAGCACAGAAGTGATTACAGCATTGGTTGGTCATTAACTTACAGTTAACTATCAGCCATTGGTAGGGTAAGTTACAAGAGCAGATACAGCAAAACAATAATTCGGGTTTTTTTCTGAAGCCAGTTAAGCACAGCTGTTTACTGGAAAAGAACTGTAACAAGACACAAGAAACCCTAAATCTTACTTTAATTCATGTTTTGCGTAAAGATACCTTAACAGTGACATGTCTTGTGGTACCCATTTGCAAAAGAAAGGCTTGTGAACCCCTGAAAACAGCATGATCATCATGCACTGTCCTTCTGTTACGTATCATACCCAGAGGGCCAAGGGAAAGCCTGCAGAATTATTGTTAGCTGAGATCAAAACAGGAAATCTATGCACAAGCCATGTCCTTGCCCTCTGAGGAACCTTTGGAACACCTCAGCACTGTGAAAAAAACTTAGAAAAACTGAAAATCGGGTCTACTTTTTCAAATCATATTTGCTGCCTAAGGAGAATGAGCTGCTTAAGGAGAATAATATTCTATTGCTTTAGACTAAGAAGACACTTTGAAGGCTTTCTTCACAGCAGAGGTGCAGAAACATAATCTGTTGTTTCAGATAAAAGTTTAGACTTTGGAGCAAAAATTTATAAGAGGGAATAAAGACTGCAGCTAATGTTACTGTAGCTGTATTAAAGAAAAAAGCAAGGCGCTCTGTTTTAAAACAGAGGCTCACTCATTTTTTCCCTGTAGAGGTGACATAACATTTACATTCCCACATACAATGAACTAGATCTTGCCAGCAGACCAGTCCCACAGGGGACTCATTCCCAAAGTATTATTTTTCTTTCCATCTGCTCCCCATGGAGCCTGAGATAAGCTATTCTTAATGTTTTACAAAAATCATAATTTCTGGAAAGGAAATGCACTTTTCATTTTCTACTTTAAATAGAAAAGATCTTATTACTACCTGCCATGGCTTCTTTTCTGCAGTTGCTATTCCTGCTTTTAATTTTCAATTCACTAGTTTTGGAGATGAGGTTTTAGAGTCCATAAAACTGCAGGGTGTTAGCTCTCAGTTTAAATGGACCTTCTGAGGATATGGGAAGCCTCAACAATGTTACATCTCACAAAAGGCTATGAAAAGCAGTTTTTATTAATTTTAAATAGTTTCCCAGTCAACTGCTACTTTCCATAACTGTGTTTATTTCCTATTAATCCTTAAGTACCTTCCAGGTAGGAAATGACAGAAATGCCAAGGAAATGTGCTACTCCTGTCTTTCCCAGACCAGTTCCTTTGCTCTCATCTATCAAAAGTGTTTATACAGCTGCCTTAGTCTCTGCAGAGGGTTAGCATAAAGATCTGTATTAAGGGCCAACAGAAATAGGATCAGTAGGAAATTAATAGCATGCAAGTACAATACTTACCTGATTCAAAGGTCTCTTCAAGGGCTGGGCCTCCTTTTGCAAGTGGCTCTTCCCCAGTGGTCTGATGCATGGTAGTACCTCCTTTTCCAGTACCCACCTGGCAGCTCCAGAGATGCTGTGTGGTGAGCAGTGCCAAAGGGAAGAACCCGTTGCCCCATGTGGAACACAGATCAGCCCATGCAGTGGGTCAGCAGCAGCAGAAAGGATAAAACAAGCTCAGGCAGTGGCAGCTCTGTTGTGCCTGGTGGTGAAAATAATCCAGGCTCACTGGCTTGGGACTGGTACAGGGGAGTTTAATGGACACCAGTGCAGTGGAAGAGGAAGGTCTGTTGCTGTTTCCACTGGCTCCCTGTACCCAAGCCATGTTTACAGCATGATCATCTGATATGCAAGCTCTCAACTTTCTGGAGCATTTCCCTGCGTTTCAAAACATCTCTGGGAACACCTCAGGCCCCTGCAGCCTTTTTTTTTGGGGCTCAGTCCTAAAGCCAAGGGCAGCTCACAGCTTTTTCTGCTGTTTCTTCCCTGGGAATCCTGCATCCCTATGTTCTGTGGGACCTTCACCAGACTTGGAGATGTCAAAGGTCTAGGCTATACCTGAACACATGAAAAAATCTAATTTAGGAAGTTAGCCTGAGCAGGGTGAGTGAAGGTGTTCCAGTAAGGCCTGCAATTCCCAGAAGTCTCTGATGTTGTGTGGCACCTCTGTGAAACCAGGGAGCAGCCCCTGCAGGTGAAACCAGAGGAGCATAGCAGACTGGGAACCTGCAGGCACTAAATGTAAGGGAAAGAGAGGGAAAAGGACTGCAGTGACTTTTCTTGCTGTTCTGCATCTCATTGCCATGCTGCTGAGACCTCCATTAGACATTGCTTTCTATTTTGCACTCAGGAAAGGTTCCTAACCATGCTAGCCTTTTAAACGCTTTTTTTCTCACCAAAAGTCATTTACAAGATATATATAAATATTGTAAAGAAAACAGGCAGTTCGCAAAGGAAATTAACAACTTCCCTTTCTCCATATTACTTTGGTTTTCCGAAGAAAAAAGGTTTCAGTAATTGTACTGCAGCCTAGTAGCTTGGTAAAAACACTGTTGCCAGTAACTGGCCTGAGGATTTGTACTGATTTTGCAGGACCTCAGGATGAAAGCTTGTCAGAGATGTTTTGTTTAAACTTGTCTTGGCCTGCCTTGAGCTTTGGCTTCATGTGTTTCAGATGTAACAGCAATCTTTCTAATGACCAGGTTGCTATGCTCCTGTTTTTTGTCTTTGGTTATCTTTGTATGGTATGACTGCAATTTTACATAGTAGTCAAAGGCAGTTTTTCTGCACAGAACAACATATTTATGACTAACATAAAGACACATTGTAGGGAAAACACAGCCCTGGTGTGACAGCAGAGGCCCTGAAAAGGGGAGCACAGGAGTGGGATGGTCAGGAAGGGGATGCAGGTTGGCCCTGAAGACCCCATGCCTATACACAGCTCACCCACAGTCCCTTACAGAAACACAGAAGCTGAGTAAGACTGTTTCTGGCATACTGAAAAGCTTGAAGAAAAATATCTAAACTATGTAAGCACACCATATATAACACTGAATTGTAGCATGAACTGCAGATCAATGAAGAAAAAGCAATGATTGAAGGTGTTTGCTAACATATAAAAATAACTCTAAGGAGATCTTATGGGAAGGAAGAAGACATTCAACACCAAACTCCTAGTGGTGAAGGAGTCAGGATGCTGATGGCTCACTATAGCCCTCCACACAGACTGAAACCACTGACGCTGGGAATCAGGACAGCGTAACACCAGGAAAACAAAACAAAACAAAACAAAACAAAACAAAAACAAAAACAAAAAAACAAACAAACAAACAAACAAAAAAACAAACAAAAAACACAAAAAAACCAAAAAAACCGAACAAAACAAAACAAAAAAAAGTGCTAGATATTAAAAGGATATGATTAGCATTTTAGGTGTATTACATCATAATGACCAGCAAATAACTTCTGAACCTAACTCAGACCAACAGGAAGAAAAGTCTCGAAGTCTCAAATATACCATGCCCCTATTAGCTTGGTGAAAACCAGTGCCCAAACTGAAGTGAGTCCTCAATTCTCCCTCCGTGGAAAATGCCAGAGAACAGTGGTGCTCTCTGTTTTCTTTAGTAGCAATCAGTGCACTGCTGCAGCACATCTTATCCCCCGCTCAGTGGACTGGAATGGGGAACTGGAAAGAAATGGGCATTGGTGTTGTAGTAGTGAGATTATTTATAGTAAAAGGACATAGTTCTGTTGAAATCTAGCTTAGCATTTCTATTGCTTATGGAGCCATTATTTTCATTACACTTTTGGACACTACATTACATTCCATCATTTAACTTTAGGAAATATTTCTTGTAATTACAGTGAAATTTCAGCTCAGGCCCTGGGTTTGCAGGGAAGCTCAAAGATACTTAATTTACCACATTATCTAATGGATTTAATTTTATGTAAACCTCTGCTGTTTTTTCCTTAAGATCAAGGACCACTGAATATAACAGCTATTGGCTTGTATACTATGATTTCAGTGAATACATACTTGTGCCATAATAATATTTTAAGGTTCACCTTTTAAAAACACTAATGATGGGTAAGGGGGTGCATTTCATCAGGAAATCTGAAACTACATTTCAGCAAGGATGCTAAGGAAAAGAATACCCTTTGAAGTACAGCTGAATGCCCCAGTTTCTGTTATTTTTGTAATTACTTTTTTCTCTTGAAATTCAAGTAGATTAATTGCAATTTCCTCTCACTGAAACAGTGGGAAAAGAAGAAATTTGTACTGAGGATAAACTCTCCTCACACAGTTGCAGCATGGTCCCAAAAGTCCAAGGACAAGATTTTGCTCTGGTATTGGAAAGAGCATTTGTAATATCGTCTGTGTGTAGAAATGGAAGTCACTTATCAGAGCATTTAGGTCTTGGTGCTGATGAGGAGCCTTCTGCAGAGCCATAGAAGTAGTCCATAATCTCCTACAAGGACAGGATAATGAGCCCTAGCTATCCAATGAGTTCAACAGCAGCAAGCTTAGGCCCAGAGTCCCTCAGCAGAGAGAGACTAAATTGATTTCTATACTTGTATCAAATAGCCTCATTTGATTCCAGCGGGGATAATTCTTCATTCAAGCTAAGATCTTGGCTTGAATGTGAATGTTCCTTCATAGGCCACCAGTAAATGAAAGCAGAGTGATGCATGTAAGAACTTCATTAGTTTGTTTATGACTTATCAACTAACAGAATACAAGTGAACCTATTTTCACTTGTTCTGATGCAAGGATGACACCATCACAAAAAATGATGCAAATGTAAGCAGAGCGTGATCCAAGCTATCCATAGAATTACTTCGTAGTGTGTAATACACTTGTAACATCACCACTCCTGGGGTTGAACATTACTTACTTGCTGTTGACATAACTAAATTGCCTTTCAGCCATCCATTATTTCTGTTCTGTGAGTTACCTTCCAGTAATATAGTGGAGCTAATGGTAATAAGCCTGGAGATGAATGCAAGACCTCTGTAAAAGTATTAACTATTTTATACCTAACAGCAAAGGTAAAGTGCTTTTTCTCCAATATTAGATCTTATAAAAGGGATTATTGTGTTATGTTAAAACATCCAGGAATGGCCAAGAGCTGTAACAAAGCTAGTTGCTGACAGAGCATCTATCGGTGCCTGTGTCACAGCTTAGCAGTTTGGGCGGATCAAAAACCAAAGGACATTACCCCCCCACAAAGGGAAGATAAAAGGGGAATAAAGACTGAAGACTTGAAGTTGGAAATTAAAAAAAATTGTAAACAGATTTACTAGCATGGGGGAAGGCAAATAACATAAAGGATAAAGGACAAAAATACAAATGTATACACATATATATATATATATACAGCCTGATGCTGATGGCAGGGATAGATGCCTGAGGGCCCCTTGCAGTGGGGCCGACTCAGGATGTGGATCCTCCCGATGGATGTGGATCCTGGAGAGCATGTGGTGAGCACAGGGGAAGAGCAGCGAAGCGAGGAGTGGGAGAAAGAGAGGAGGGGGTGCTGGGCTGCCTGACCTGCATAGGGTATGGGCAGGGAATGGGAGGGAACAGACCCCTCTGTGTTCTGTCCCTCTCAGGGTCTGAAAACCCTGCTTCTTTAGTTCCTCAAACTATTTTAACAGCCTGATTTACTTAAAAGAGAATGGTAAGTCTCTTTTTTTTTTTTTTTTTTTAACTCCATTCCAAACCTAGTGAGACTGCACTACTGCCAAGAATATAGTTGACAAGGTTTGTAAGCATGAATACATTTGATTAGGAGAGCCTATGGATCTGGGATTTTGGCCTTTTTTCCCCTTAGCCATATCATTCCACTCAATAAAACCTGGTTGCTTTGTATTATTACTATTGTTATAATCATTATAGCAACAGTTACTATGGTTATTGTTACGATTGTTATTACAACTACTATTACTTTTTCAAGCAAGTTAAAAGCTAGAAACATAAATGTGTATCTGACTATACAACATGGGATAGTATGGCATGTAACCTTGAGGGGACCTGATCTCTCTCAGAAAAAATCACAGTCCTGAGCTGGGGACCTGGGCTTCCTTGAGAAAAATTAGATACCCAAGATACATGCAGAGCAGGAAAGAGCCACAGAAAACACTAAAAAACAGGTGGGGCTGCTCTTGTTTTGGCCTTAAACAATTTATTCTATATTTCACAGGTCTGATGCTTGCTCCTCAAGCTCTATGTCTTTATAACAAACCTATTATATAAAGTGCATGCAAGGAGACAGATACAGTAACTTTCTTTTGTCTAGTATATTTAAAATTTACACCAAGATAAAAAACAAGCAGAATAATTTTCTTCTTGTTCCTTGAATGGTGCAAATTTTTATCTCTCACCTCTTGAAAACAGTCTAACATTCAGACCAATTCAGAAGGGAGTACCTTCACTGATTTCCTTGAAAAAGCTTCAGTTTGCAGGAAGTTATAGCAAATAAATTTGTCCCAGTAGAGGTGCACAGTTTGGTATCAGAACATTACCCTGACTGGGAAAAAAGACCTTGATGTCTTTTCTTCAGTATCCCATGTGATACATGTTTAATATAACCTATATGAACTGAATATAAATATATATATATGTAAATATAAATTTCAATATAAATTGAAACTGTGACTGAAACTGATGTGGCAGGCATGCTATGAGGTTGTAACTTTACATTTGGCTGTACAGCTGAGAGAAGGAGAGAACAGCCAGGCCGTTGGCTAAAATTTAGTCTAGGGCACTTATTTGCACCATATTGCCAAACCTTAGGCAGCTGCAGGCATAATAATGATTTAGGTGCCTTTGGAACTAAGTATCCTGGTGCTTCAGAAGGCTGTTGAGTGAAGAATGTAAATTTTATTTATATAATAATAAGTAATACTTAACTTGGATGCCAGATATTTTTGCATCATCTCCTGAACTGTAATTGGTTTTCCAGTTTCTTCAGCACCTTCACTTGGAAGTGTGAAATCCTGAATTGCAAAATTCCCTTGGTTTTAATAGGGCTGAGAATTTAACTTTGATGCAGAAAGAATGGGGACTAGAGAGTAAGAAAAAATGACTATCAATTTGAGGAACAAGAATAAGTGAAGACAGACTAGACCATTCCCTTTCTTCTTTCAGATCATCTAAATTATGTATCTCCTTCTGTAAGTTTACTTTATGTACCCATCCAGGGGCTTCAGAATTTCTGCTTCAGCCATCCCAAGTATTCTGCTGACTTCCAGACACATTGTCAACATACAGACAAAACTAGAAAATAAATGTTTGAAATCAAACAATATTGAGAAATGCAGCAAACTTGATCAAGACAATTGCTTGATGATTAAATATTTACAGGAAGAGAATGAGTAGGTCAGAATGCTTTACACTGTGCAGCAAACATGAGAAGGCTGAACAAAGACTTACTGTATAAGGATGGCATATAGGATATATAAAGGATACAGCTATTTTACTTTCCCTCCCCTAAAAAAACCCATGAGACTTTAAAATTAGCAAGTTGATTACACACACACTCACAGAGATTTTATGTGGAACTCTTCACCAAAAGATACAATAATGTTCAGGCAGATACACAATTTATTTAAAAAGAAGAGAACAAACCACAGGATTTCTACTATAACAACAATGAAGAGATCCATAAGCTGCATCAAGGAGATTAAAAGAATAATCAAACCTCAAACTTGTTCTGTGTGTAGGACATACAGACATACACAAATAATCAGTCACTCATCCACAAGTATTCACTAAATGCCTTGATGTAAACACTTTGAAAATATGAAATATGTCTCTCGAATAAACATTTTTTTTCTACTATTTTAAAAAAATATATCAAACATATTCTCAATTAACAGATCTTTACCCCAAACTTAACTAACTTCTGTTTTATATCATGGCTGACACGCGCCTAGAGATGAGAATGCTGATCAGAAGGTCTCCTGGTACGCTGTCAAGACAAAGATAACAAATTTAGCAAGGTAACAAGGATGGAAGGATTCCAGTCATTTAAAGAGAAGTTCTCGGGATGGCAAATCTTTTCCAGTGTGTGCCAGTGATTTATGAAAAGACAGAACCCTTTTTGCTGTATAAAACCTCAAAGACAAAAGGAGAAGATGCTGCCTCTCTCTTCCCTCCCCCCCTCATTTCTCTTGCCACTTCGGCTTCAGCTACAGAATGGCTCCAGCAGGAAAAAAAGCAGAGGAAAAAACATCAGCCAAGCAGGAACCGGAAGTCCTATGCCACCAAGCCCCCCAGCCAGAGACCAGGGCCAGGGGATGGTGACAAAACTTAATTGCTCTCGTTTTTTGTTTTCTTAACAGCTCTCTCCCCAGAGTGATTAATTTATGTAAAATCTCTCCTATTGTAAACTTGTTTTTTCTTTTAAAGATGGTGTTATTGTCTCCTCTCCCTGAAACAAATCTGCGTAATTTACTTAAATCACAAAGCCTGTTATTTTTGTAAATTCGTGTGATGTCTGTGAGTAGTGGCTGATTTTTCCTTGCAATCAAAATATAAAATAATGGCTTGGATCATAACATGCCTGTATGTCAGAAGAAGGCCTTGCTGGAGAGGTTACTGATAACTACCCACTACAGAGACTCCTCTGAGGTCTCTGGTGCCAGGTAGTGCCAGGGAGAGGCTGTTGGACCAGACGAGCCTCGTGTTTGATGTTTTATGGCAGCTCCTGCATACTTGGAGCTAAACTCTGACACTGTGATATGGAAAGCCCACGGGGATTTTAAGCCCACGTTTTGGCTGTTTTGAAAAAAAAGAAGTACCAGCTTTTAGACATGTCAGAGCGTGCACTTGAGAACTGAACAAACAGTGTTTGACATCCCTGAGGACTCATTAAAAGGGCTCAGTGCTATCTGAGTTAAGCTTTTTGTATTTTCCACTGACAATGCAGCTTCAAATGCAGCTGTCTGAACTGAGACATACCAGTCCAAGCATAGCAAATATGTGCTCTCTTATTGCTTGGCAGTGATTTGGGGATGCAGGCTCAATCATTACCAGTCAGAAACACCCCCCGCCTTCACCCTCACGAACAGATAAACTTCTTAAAGATCAAGTTATGTATTTGCTTGGGTTGACCTTGGCTCTCTGTCAGGAACCCACACATCCATTTTATCTCTCTCCTCTTCAGCAGGACATGGGTGAAGAAAATATGAAAAAGAACTTGTAAGCCAAGATAAAGGCAGCTTAACAACCAAACAAACAAAAAAACCCAACGAAGACCACCTGGGAAGCCGGATCACAGTACACATAGTGCTTGCTTCAGATGGCAAGATGGCAAATGTGTTTATAGTGAACCCACCTCCCCTCCTTCTTTGTCATAGGTTCTGTTGCCGAGCAGACATCATCTGGTGTCTGGTGAATATCCCTCTGGTCATCTTGGGTCAGCTGTCCTACCTCTATCCCTTTCCAAGATCTTGTTCACGCCCAGGCTAGTGGCCTTTTAGACTGTTAGGGGAATTATGTGGGGAGACAGCCTTGATGCTATGTGGAGAGACAGCCTTGATGCTGTGGAAGCACTGCTCAGCAATAGCCAAAACACTTGTGTGTTGTCAACACCTTTTTAGCTACAAGTACAAAGCCCAGCACTGTGAGGGCTGCTATGGGGATAGTTAACTCCATTCCAGCCACACCCAATACAGTCTCCACCCCTTTTTCCATATCATTAGTGTCTGGCTCAGATCCCACATAATTTAATACTTTTATACATCTTCCAAACGCTGCATTGTATTTAAGTCTTATTACTGAAATCCTTTCTTACCAGCACAACATACTACATACTTAAACCATCTATAAAGATGGCTTAAACTGTGGATTTATACATTCTCATTAACTATTGTCTCCTGTCCCTTTAGCAGGTAGATGCTATTTTTCCATTCCACTGACTTCCTGCACTCCTCATAATGTTTATAAGAACTGGCTATAATTTGGGCCCAATGTGTCAAAAAGGGTGCTCAGGACAATAGAAACAGAATGTTCAGCTGTGTGAAACTGACTTTTTTTTTTCAGTTATCATTCCTGCTACAGTTAGAACATTCTTGCTACATTACTTAGTACAGCACACAACTCGCATCATGGTTTTGTCTTTTTTTTCACAAGGTTAAATCTCCCCATCCTTCTGCATTACTGATCAAATACCACCAGGTTGTTGAGCAAAGACAACCCCATGAATGGGTTTGCCTTTTTTCAAGGCAAGGAGCAGTTCACACTGTCTTTCACAGCTACTTCCCTTTGTACACTATGGGGACCTTATGGCCTTATCCCACAGCATGTAAAGGTTTTGTCTCAGTAGGGCCAGGACATTTAGCAGATACTCTGGTGTTAACCAGCCAAGTGGCTTCTGATGATTTTATATTTCAGTGCTTCCCTGCACCCTCCAGGAGAGGTGCCTGAGGACTGGAGGAAAGCAAACGTCACTCCAGTCGAGTCTGTTGGGTGTTCAATGCTCCTCACTTGCCCCATGTTGTGGGGTCGTGTGATGTACAGAAGGGATGTTTCCTTTGAACACCCAGTGCACCATGAGTAATCACAGTACCAAGAGGAGATTTACTTCTATACCAACAGCTTCTGCAGTGGCACAAACCCTCCTATATGCTGCTAGTATCTTTTTTTTTTTCGGTCGGGGTGTAATGAGTTTCTGATCCTTGATAACTCCAGCTCCAAAACCATTGTGGTCAACCTCAGGTTTCTCCTGATGTTTTCTGTCAGAGGCTCCAGGTATGATCATGCTCCCTGACTGCAGTGTAGAGTACATTTTGCACATTTTGTCCTGCCCAGACAGGCCCAAGAGCTACCACATAATCTGTATCCTCTTTGATCTGCTCAAAGGCTTGTTGATGCTCAAGGCTGCACTCAGGGGAGTTTTTCTTTTGGGCTACTTGATTGAGAGGGCTCACAAGCTGACTATAACCTGGAATATGTGTTCTCCAGAATCCCACAAGGCCTAGGAAAGCTTGTGTTTCTTTCTTGTTAGCTGGTGGAGACATAGTTGCTGCTTGTTATTCACATCCATAGGGATATGGCAATACCCATCCTAGCTGTTTTGTTCCCATGAAATGAAATCTCCAGTACAGGTCTATTGATGCTGCTCCTTTTTATGGTGAAACCAGCTTTCTGAAGATTCTGAATTACTCTTTTTCCCTTGTCAACCACTACTTCTTCCTTGTTGTCCTGTGCAATGATGTCATTGATGTATGAGTGCTGATTTTGACCATGAAGTCACTAAGGAGAAGGGTTGTGGAGTGGGGACCAAGCTGGGGGACCCTTTCTTTAGCAGTAAAAAACCCCACTGTAATAGCACAAAAAGAGAAGGGGCAACTCAGTCCTGCCCCCAGCAGTAAGAATGAGTACACCTTGGACTTCGGGAGGGCGAACTTTGGCCTTTTCAGAATAGTGGTGGAGAGAGTGCCTTCGGAGATAGTCCTGAGGGGCAAAGGGGTACAGGGACACTGGACATTCTTCAAGAAGGAAATCTTAAAGGCCCAGGAGCAGGCTGTCCCCATGTGTTGCAACAATAAAGGACAGGGAGCTTTTGATGGGAATTAGGAAGAAAAGAAGGGTTTACAAACTTTGAAAGAAGGGACAGGCATCTCAAGAGTACAGAAACCTTTTTAGGTTATACCGAGAGAAAATAAGGAAGGCAAAAGCCTGTTGAGCTCAAGCTCAACATGGCCACTGACATAAGGGACAACAAAAAAAGTTTTTACAAATACATCAACAATAAAAAGAGAGCCTGGGAGAATCTCCATCCCTTACAGGATGCAGGGGGAAACATTGCAACCAAGGATGAGGAAAAAGCTGAGATACTTAATGCCTACTTTTCATCCATCTTTAATAGTTGGACCAGCTACCCCCAGGGTGTTCAGCCTCCTGAGCTGGAGGACAAAGATGGAAAGAGAAGAACCCCTCATAATCCAGAAGGAAGCAGTTAATGATCTGCTTCTGCACCTAAACATGTGTAAGTCTATGGGCTGGATGGGGCTCACCCAAGAGCACTGACAGAGATGTCAGGGGAGCTCTCTAGGCCTCTCTCCATTATTTATCAACAATCCTGGTCAACAGGGGAGGTCCTGGATGACTGGAGGTTGGCCAATGTGGCACCCATCTATAAAAAGAGCCAGAAGGAGGATCTGGGGAACTACAGGCCCATCAGCCTGACCTTGATACCAGGAAAGATCATGGAGAGGATCATCCTGAGTGAGGTCTCATGACAAGGACAGGGCAGCCAAGGGATGAGGGCCAGGCAGAATGGATGTATGAAAGGGAGGTCTTGTTTAACCAACCTGATCTCTCTCTGTGACCAGGTGACCCACCTTCTGGATGAGGGGAAGGCTGTGGCTGCTGTGTGCCTGGGCTTTGGTAAGGGCTTTGACACCATCTCCCCCAGCATTCTCCTGGAGAGGCTGGGAAGTCATGGCATGGACAAGTGTTCTCTTCACTGGGCAAAAAAAATGGCTGGATGGCCATGCCCAGAGAGTTGTGATTAATGGGGTCAAATCCAGCTGGCCACTGGTCACCACTGGTGTCCCTCAGGGCTCAGTTTTGGGGCCAGTCTTGTTTAATATCTCTATCAATGATCTTGTACAGGGGATTGAGTGCACTCTTAGTAAGTTTTCAGACAACACCAAATTGAGTGGGAGGGTTGATCTGCTTGAGGCTAGGAAGGCTTTGCAGGGGGATCTGGAGAGGCTGGGTCGATGGGCCAAGGCCATTTGTGTGGGGGTCAATAAGGCCATGTGCTGGGTCCTGTGTTTTGGTCACAGCAACCCCAGGCAATGCTACAGGAGTGGAGATGAGTGGCTGGAATTAGTACAAAATTACCATTGTCTTGTGCCATATTGAGTTACAAAAATTACTTTGGTTGACCCTGGCTGTATGGTGCCCACCAGAGACAGTCTATGACTCCCACCCTCAGTTGGACAGTGGAGAAAAAATATAGCAAAGAGGTTGAGATAAGAGCAGGGAGAAACCACTCACCAATTACTGTCACAGGCAAAACAGAGTCTGTTCAGGGAAATGAATGCAATTTACTGCCAAATCCAAGGTCAGAGTAGGATAATGAGAGATATCTTAAAACACCTTTCCCCCACCCCTCCCTTCTTTGCAGGATCAACTTCGCTCCTGATTTTCTCTACCTTCTCCCCACCAGCAGCGCAGGGGATGGGGAGTGGGGGTTATTGTCAGTTCATCACACATTGCCTCTGCTGCTCCTTCCTCCTCAGGGAGAGGGCTTCTCACACTCTTCCCCTGCTTCAGTGTGGGGTCCCACCTATGGGATACAGTCCTTCCTGAACTCTCCAATGTGAGTGTTTCCCATAGGCTGCAGTTCTTCACAAACTGGCTCACAAACCCTGCCAGCAATCCTGCTCCAGTTTGGGCTTACCTGTTGCAGGTGTCCAGCCTGCAACCTGCCAGGACCCTGCTCTAGCATGGGCTCTCCACAGGGTCACAGACTTCTTTGGTCATTCGTCTGCTTTGGTGTGGGTACCTCCACAGTCTACAGTGTGCATATCTTCTTCACTGTTGACCTCTGTGGGCTGGTGGGGGACAGAACACCTCACTGTGCTCTTCACCATGAGCTGCAGGAGAATCTCTCCTGGAGTACCTGGAGCACCTCCTCTCCCTCCTTCACTGACCTTGGTGTTGTTTCTCCCACACGGTCTCACTCCTCTCTTCCAGGTACTGTTGCACAGCACTTTTTCCCCTTCTTGAATATGTCATGACAGAGGTGCTACCACCATTGCTGACAGACATTGCCTAGGCCAGTGGTGGGTCCATCTTGGAGCTGGTTGGAATTTGTTTTATCAGACATGGGGGGAAGGTTCTAGCAGTTTCTTACACAAGCCATCCCTGTAGCACCCCGGCTATCAAAACCTTGCCACACAAACCTGATACAGACAGTCTGGTAATCTGAAATACTTGTTTCAGTCTTCCTGTCCTTTTTTGGAAGATTATATGGTTTTGGTTATATATTGATTTGTTTTTCTCTAAAAAAGATGTGGAGCATATTTAGTTGTATGATTTTCCATTTAAATATTTTCTGAATACTATAATTCAACACAATTATAAATTAGTTCCATTGATCAGCAAAAGAAACCCAATCAAAATTAAACGCAGTCATTTGAGCTTAATTAATTAATTGTTTAGCACCTAATCTGACCAATATGTCTTCAACCAAATACTTGGTGCTATCAATAAGAAGAGTTCCATTTCCATTTAATGAATTTTGATCCTTTTAAGCATGCACAGGATGTGTTAATTCTGTTTTAGGTCATAATAATGTTGTGGCTTTTTAATAAGATAATCTTAATGCTGAAAAGCAAAAGGAAAAAAGAATAATTTAAAGTCAACAACAATGACTCCTGAATCCTGCAATATTCAGTCTATTTCATTGCCTCTACTAGACTTCTGTGCTTTGCAAGCCATGCTCTGCCCTCTGCTGCTTATATGGATAATTTATTTTTTTTCACTCCATTAATGACACAGATTTTATTTAAGTAGCTTTTTGGCAGTATAGCAACTCACTTGCTAATTTAAGTTAATGCAAAGGGATTCAACTTACTCGGTCAACAGAATAACTTGAGAAATTCCGTAACATTATATATTAATGACCAATAAAAATTAATACTACTTAATATATCCTCTGCAGTATTGTGTACTAAGCAGCATACAGTCCTGCTCACAGCTTTAACAGTTTACACAGAAGGAATGTGTTTCTTGCACATTCACTCCATTGGTATCTGTGTAAGTGATTGATCTTGTCAAGCATGTGTCTACTAAGAGTGAGGCTATAGGTAATCCACTAACCACTGCACAGCTTCACTTTTAGTCCAGTATAGACTGTTCAAATTCCTCTGCAGCACTGGAATCTTAAACCACTAATGGCTCCTTAACAAGTAGAGAAGAGGAAGAAAATGAGACATACACTTTGATATTTTTTTGAAAGCTATGATAAAGCAAGAACTGACTAACTCTGGTCTTTTTTTAATAGATTCGTTTCATCTAGGCATCCCAGCTGTAAAAAGATAGGCTTTTTTCTCAAAAAGATGTGGAGTTCCTGTATCTGGTTCATCAATAGTACTATAGAGGTTTATTTGCATAAAGTTTAAAATCAGGATAAGCTTGGAACAAACTGATTGCTTATCCAGACACCTTTGTCGTAGAAATAGCTCATTTTCTTGCTATGTTTCCAGCGGAACTGTATGTCAGCAAGGCCAGGAAAAACCTCCCATACAATTTCAGATCTTGTGTTTCTTCAGAAAGAAGACTGAAAGAAAATGGAAGTAAACATTTTTCAGTTTCTGCAACAGTTGTGATATGCCTCTTATCCTAGCTGAATTAATTCAAATTTTAGAGATATAAAGATGTAGAACTTCTCAGAGTTAAAATACGATAAAATATTTTGGGATGAGATGTCAGCATTGTGATTGGTCTCTGACATATTTATAGATCAGGTACCTATGGAAAACCTGAGCATTTTGGTCAAAGCTGCTAGTTGGAAAAGGACCTGGGGGTGCTGGTTGACACCCAGCTGAGTATGAGCCAGCAGTGTTCCCAGGTGGCCAAGAAGGCCAACAGCATCCTGGCTTGTATCAGGAATAGTGTGGCCAACAGGAGAAGGGATTATCCACTTGTACTGATCGCTTGTGAAGCTGTACCATGAGTATGATGCTCAGTTCTTGGCCCTCACTACAAGACAGACACTGAGGTGCTGAAGTGAGTTCAGAGAAGCCCAATCAAGTTGGTGAAGGGTCGAGAGAACAAGTCTTAAGAGGAGTAGCTGAAGGAACTCAGGTTGTTTAGCCTGGAGAAAAGGAGGCTGAGGGGAGACCTTATCATTCTCTATAGTTACTTGGAAGGAGGTTGTAGGGAGGTGGGGGTTGGTCTCCCAAGGAATAAGCAGTAAGATGAGAAGAAATGGCCTCAGTTGTGACAGGAGAGGTTTAGATTTGATATTAGGAAAAATTTATTCACTGAAAAGGTTGCCAGGCACTGGAACAGTCTACCCAGGGAAATGGTGGAGTCACCATCCCTGGAGGTGTTTAGAAGACATTTAGATGTGGTGCTTAGGGACATGGTTTGGTGGAGGACTTGGCAGTGTTAGGTGAGTGGTTAGACTGGATGATCTTAAAGATGGTTTACAACCAAAATTATTATATAATTCTAGGATTCCATCATTTAAAGGATGCCGTTAGTTAATCAGAGATGTGAAAGGGAGATACATAGCTTCGTTTGTGTTAACGATGACATCAAAGGACCTTGAATGTTTCTGAGATAGGAACACTGTTAAAACACAATTTTGAGTTGGTCATTGTTTCGATTTTGTTTTGTTTTGCTTTTGTTTGGTGATTATAATTTTTTTTTCTAATTTTTATTTTTGAACTAAGGAACCCATTTATTGTATAAAGGCATTGTTATGCACAGGACCACCACAGCAGAGCGGAGATCACCCCTCGAGATTAGATTCGTCCTGCGTGGAAATATTCCATATGAAAATCTGCCTTCGCATGCCTTCTTTTAAAGTCTCTCCGTGCCGAGGGGCCGGTCCCCCCCTCCCTCGGGGGGTGGCTGCGTGTCCCCATCCTCCCCCAAGCCGGCATCAGGGGGATGCGGCAGCAGTGCCGGCGGGGCGGGCGGCTCGGCCGCAGGAGGGCAGCAGCACCGCACGGTTCGCTGCTGCAGCACTGCCATCCGCTTCCCCAGGGGGAAAAAAAAAACCAACACAAAACCAAGGAAAAAAAAAAGAAAAAAAAAAAGAAAAAGAAAAAAGAAAAAGGAAAAAAAAAGGGAAAAAAGAGAGGAAAAAAAAGGGAAAAAAGGAAAAAAAGGAAAGAAAAGAAAAAAAAAGGAAAAAAAGGAAAGAAAAGAAAAAAGGAAAAAAGAAAAAAGAAAAAGAAAAAAGAAAAACGGAAAAAAGAGAAAAAAGAAAAGAAGAAAGAAGAAAAAGAAGAAAAAGGAAAAAAGAAAAAAGGAAAAAAAAAGAAGAAAAAAGAAAAAAAGAAAAAAAAGAAGAAAGGAAGGAAAAAAGAAGAAAAAAAAAAATCTCTTTTCTGCTCCCAATACTTTGAAAATTTGAGACTTTTGCTGAAATTCTGCGGGAGGGAGATGATTTGTGTGCGCAGTTCAGCAATACAGTGTGTGGGTATTGCACTCCTGGCTAGTGAAGGGCTCAAAGGATGTGGTCAGCTGAGGTTGATTTACAGTTATATAGAGGACATGTTCAGGAATGGGGTTTCTCACATGGGGTTTCTCGCATGCTTCTGCAAAATCTGCTGTCTAGGTGGTTTAAAAGGTCCCCTTTGAGGGAAATTCTTCCCATGTATCTCTAATATTGTTACACTTTAAAAGAATAACGAATTTGAAAGCATGTTAAACCTCTTACTTCAGAGCAAGAGGTTTTTTTTTTTTCAACTCATATTGAATCAGCAGAAACCATGGTTACATACCTATAATGTAATGATATGTATATGTGGTCACAAGTATTGAACTACTCTGTCAATCTTGCTTTCCTTCAGAATGTCTGATACTGATCACTGTCAGGAATTGGATTCTTGACCAGACAAGTGTGAGATCTGATCCACTGGGGCAGATTCAGCACACCTGGTCACAGCTCCATTTTATAAACTGATTTATGATGTTGTTCTGGCTTACAGAAAAAGTGAAACATTCCATAGGAATCATCCTGAGACAGCCAGGAATTTCTAGACAGTGTTACACCTGTTTCAGTTAAAGAAGGGACAATCCTAGAGTTTGGGTCATATTCCAGGGTGCTGAAATTCTTTATGTCTGCACAGTAGTGATCAAATAGAGGGTGGCTGTTGGGCTTTTCCCCCCTCTCTTTGCAATGATTTCCTCTGATTTGAATTACCAGGTCATTCTTGCTAGACCTTTAGTCATTTCCAGCTGTAAAATACTGTGCATTGGGACAAAAATTAATTTTGAAAAATGATTCAGTTCCTCCTCTTTTCCCCTTCCCCCTTTTCCCTTTTCCCTTTTCCTTTTCCTTTTCTTCTTCATTTGTTTAAGTACACATACATTGGACAATATTTTATGCTGTTCCAACATGTAATATGTTTATCAGGAAAAATCCTGAGCTTTCCCAGCAAGTACTTTTCACATGCTTTCATTTATCAACTAGTGTTCCTGGCTGTTCCCTCCTTCAGTCTCTAATGCTGGAAATCAGCTGCAGATCCTTACCGGAGCTCTTCAGGCAAACTTATCAGGAGTATTAATTATGTAACTGAAAAAAAACCATGTTATTGACTGCACACTCATGTAAGACAGTCTATCACATCTGAAGAATCTAAAAAATATTGGTTAGAAAACTGGTAGCACACTGTAACAGACACCTTTGAGATCCATGTTTTAACTGAAGTAAAGTAGATAAAATTTTGTGATTGCATTCAGGACTTCTATTGTACTATGTTTCTACATAGACCTTGTATGTATTACTTGATTGTTAAGCGGACAGGCCTTCTGATTATCAGGTTTCCAAATCAGATTTGTGTATACTTGTGCTATATCAATAGTTCATCCTTAAAACTGATTTTTCTAAGTTAGTATTTTTGGTTCTTTGTTATCTCACACCTGGGTTCTTCACCTGGTGTGCAAAAAGTAAATGAACAAACAGTCAAGATATCTGTCTTTTTTTCTAGTTGGACACTTAACAACAGCCAGCACGGGTAGGGTGACTGAGGGTCTTATATGTAAAATAGCAATAAAGGAAAATACATGAGTGGCCAGTGATGGTTCATTCACCACTGCCATCTATACATCTGCATCGAAGTTCATGTTTAAACATTTAGGAAGGTTGCCTTATTAGCATTCTCATTATTCACAAACAGGTGTGATTTTTATCATTAAAATTAGCCAAGGTAACTAGAGGTTGTATATTCATCCTATCAACTGTTACAGATCCTGCTTATAAACCATAGTTACTTACAAAACATGGTTTTGAACACCTAACCATGGACACCCTCCATTCTGCTCCTCATTTCAAAGTAGAGATTGTCATGGTGACTCTCTGTACTTTTAACTCTGCCAATTGGCATCACTTTGTTGAGTAGACATCAAATACAAGAATGAAAATGGGGGAAAACATATTTAAGGAAGAAATATTTCTTGCTGAGTGAAATAATATTTAAGAGAGACCATAAAGGAAAATAATGTTACTGAGCTGCCATATAGTCTTCAGGTTTTCTCACCCTTGCTCTATTATGTTTTGCTTTTTAATACCAAGCCTAATTTTCTATACTTATTGCCTCATTTTTATTCCCTTATGATCAGAAGAGTATCTTAAAAAGCTAATTTATGCCTGAGTCAATGCAATTTTAAGAAATTGCATATAGAGCTATATAAGCCTGTTTGTGTTTTATATAAATAGACAGCACTCTTAAGATTAATTTAAAAATTTCAGGTTGGGTCCTTGAAAATCCCTTTCTGTCAATTAACAGGGACTGAGGGGGAGGAAGGAGATCAAAAAATATGCTGTGAGGCTCATGTTTTTCAACTTCTGAGGTGCAAATGAAGCCTGAGGGGACTGAGTGCTGTGCTGAAGTGCTAATTCACTGTGATGCACCTGTCTGACATGTAGGCACTAGAAAGTGGGAGATGTTCCATATACATGGGATTCTGTAGATATGTATATTTTGGGTTTGATTCAGCCATCTTATTATTGTATGTGTTAGGAGAGAGCATCATCATTTATAATCTGAGGGGAAAAATCCTCTTGTATCTGATAGGCATTTCTTATATGAATGAGAAAAGACAAATCTTTTCTTAGCAGTAGCATGAAATAACTTCTCTGGATTCCCTCGAGCTTTAAAAATAGCTTTGTGCTACAAACACTATCACATCAGACTTGGCATCAGCAAAATTCTTTAAGAAAGGAAGGAAGATTTGGTCAAAAAGGGTCTCTTTTACCCCAAAGCACAATACTTTTTTGGAGTATTTTTACATTCAGTTACTGGAAAATAGGGAAAGGATAATCTTTTCCCATGAGATAAAGATAAATAAAGAGACTTCAGCCTACTCAGAACCATAAACAGAACAGTAGGATATTTAAAAAGAAGAAAAATCCTTTAAATATTTAATATTTATCAAGTGAACACTATGTGATACCTTTAAATATCCTTATATTGCTAATGGCAGCTTATATAAAACACTTGTCTTTTAGACCAGTGGACAAGTACTCAAAAGATTCAGTTATCATCTATTTGTACGATTCTCAAAAACCATACACCATGGAAAAATATTGCCCCTGTGAGACGTATTGAAAAACATTCTGCATATTATTCTTTTGTATAGGACCAGTGTACCTATATGCAATTCACATTTTCCCCACACGTTTCCTTTTTTTAAGTATTTTTGAGTGCTTTATTGCTAGAGGATTGCTCTTATTGATTTGCAGCATGATTTTCACCGTATAATTCAAATATGTCATTTGTCAGAAAACTCTGAGATTTCGGGTTAGATTTTGATCCTCTGGTCAAAAGAGAGCCTAGATGAGATTATCTAGCACCTTGTCCAATCACAAACTTGAAAACCTCTAGTGATGGGAACTCGACCACATCCCTGGGGAGGTTGTTCCAGTGACTGACTGTCCTCCCTGTAAAAAAACTTCTTTCTTATATTGAGATGGAACATTCCTGATGTGACTTGTACCTTTGTTGCCCTTTGTCCTCTCCATGTGAAGACAGAGCCTCCATCCTCTTTGTAGTCACCCTTTAAATACTGGAATACAATGATGAGGTCCCCCAGAGCCTTCAATCTTAGAATCATAGAATTATAGAATTGTCTGGGTTGGAAGGGACCTCAGAGCTCATCAAATCCAACCCTTGATCCACTACCGCTGCGGTTACCAGACCATGACACTGAGTGCCACATCCAGTCTCTTTTTAAATATCTCCAGGGACGGAGAATCCACTACTTCCCTGGGCAGCCCATTCCAGTGCCTGATCACCCTCATGTTGCAGCCCTTTGATCATCTCCATGGTCTCCTTTGGACCCTCTCCAGTCTTTTCTTGTCCTTTTTGAATTGTGGGGACCAGACATATTCCAGGCATGGCCTGGTGAGTGCTGAGTAGAGAAGTTCAACATTTCTCTATCTCTGCTAGTCATGCCCTTGAGGATGAAGCTTAGGATCCATTTGACTTCATTCCTGCAGCAGCGCACTTCTGACTCATCTTCAGCTTGTTGTACACCAGGACCCCCAGGGCATTTTAAGTAAGTCTGCTCCCCAGTCAAGCAGGTCTTACCATGGTCTCAAGTTTTTCCAGGGTAGGTTTAGATTGGATATCAGGAAAGAGTTCTTCACTGAAAAGGGTGTCAGGCACTGGAACTGAATGCCAGTGGAATGATGGAGTCACCATCCCTGGAGGTATTTAAAAGACATGTAGATGTGGTGCTTGGGTATATGGTTTAGTGGCAGGTTTGGGAGTGTTAGGCTTACAGTTGGATTTGATGATGTTAAAGATCTTTTCCAACCAAAACATATCCATGATAATGTGGAGTCCACTCACACCAGTGGAGAGGCACTAATTCTCACAAACTACCAGACTGGCAAAGATTCATTTTTCTGTCACTGTCATTTTTATAGCACATTGATTAATAGTAGTCATTTAGTCAACCCTTGCCAACTAATGTTAATTACATTTAAGATCAAGTGTCGTGAACCATCTCTTTATTTTAATTACAACTTTAATGGAAAAATTGTACTGGTGATTTTATTGCCTTTATTATTTACTTTAAGTCTGTCCCATTGTTATACATTACATCTGTCTCTTCAATTCATTAATTTGCCTATACTCTATTATGCTTTTTTGTTTTTTCCCCCCCAATATTTATTTATAATTTTTTCTCACTCATTGTTAATATAATCAAAGAGTAAGTACCATAAAGAGACTTTGGTGCTGCTGTAACAGCTACCCTCTTCTGGTGTCCTAAAAAAAATTCGTAGCTGTGAGACAATATTTGACTGACCTTCAATAAGCCTGGGAAGAGTAACATTCCTTGGGTGAGGATGTCCAGATATGTGAGCCTTTCTCTTCTCTAAATGTAGGCATCTAACTTGGCATTCCTCCAGTTGCAATCCACAGTCCTGAACTCATGACACAGGCAGATCCTTATTAGTCCCCTCAAAATAGAGCGAAGAGGTCCTTTCTTTTTATTTCACCAAAAAGGTCCTTTCTTTTAAATACACTTTGGTAGTTGTCATCTTTTATACAGTATCCTCTTGTGTACAGCACTGAAACAGTCATGATTCAATTTTCAGCATCATTCCACTTCCCTAGGCCCCCATCCACCTAATGTTTAGTGGCCTGGCTCAGACTTTGGTGTGCCTTGGAGATCAGATAAATGCCACAGGTTTTGATGGCCTCATTATTTCCAGAGGGCTCACTGGCAGTTCAGTTCAAGTGTAGATCATGGTGGGCATGTTGGGGAGAATCTCAGCTGACCACTTAAAAAAGCTAAAAATTGCTGTTTATCACCAGCATACCAGAGAAAAAGGGAATTATGAGCTTGGGATTTGAATTGAGGCTTGCTTAGAAGAGAGGTGTCTCTGAACTTTCACAGAGTACAAATCTCTTTTGCACAGAATTGGCCTCATAACTTCCCTCGATGCTATTTCTCATTTCCTTCCTTTTGAATGTATTCTTAAACTTTTAATTAATTGATATCAGCCTTCCTTTGGGAGAATAAAAAGCATACTGGTTTTTTTTAGGAGTAGAAGAGTAGAAAAGGCAAAAATAATACAATTAATCCAAACTTATGTCAATCTTTTCTAATCATATAAACTCTTAATTTTAAATGGCAGCTAAATCAACTGCAGTAGGTTTATGTGAGAAAGATTTTCAAGTTATAAACTATCTGAGTCTTGACAAGTATAGTTCTCAATGCTCCATATATTCTACAAGAACAATGCTTATCTTTTATTTGTGATTAAAAATAAAAGGTCATTTATCAGCCCATTTTAATTCTTAGTTCAACAATTTATATATATATATGTACATTCTGAACCTAAAAAGACTGAAATCAGAGTGACTATGAAAAAAGCAGGCATTTTCTTGCTGAGAAGAATTATCTGTTTCATTTCAGCACATGTGCCTGGAGAGATACACATTATTTTCCTATTCTTTTCAATCATATTGAATAGGTAAAAATTATAACCAGGTGGGAATTACTGCCTTGCTCCCACATGGAAAACATAATATGTGATTTATTTTAAGAAACCTACTGGTACTACATTTATTCTTTAATTCCTTCCTGCCACTCTGGCTATGCTGACTATTACAATACAATGTTGAGCCTGGATTTGAAAGTATAGTCATGTCTCACCAATTCCCCACTATAAAAACTAAGATCTGAATTAATACTTATGAACCTATTAAAAGTGTACCATTTATATGGCACAAAATGACCAGCCAGGTTCTTGGTTTCCAGGTTTTCCATTAACAATTTCATGTAAGGACAGTCACAGGTAATGAGGTACCTTCTGTTTGCTGAATAAAGCCATTTAGTTGCCTCTTCAGCTTTACCACACAAGTGAAAGAAAGGGTCCCTAAAAAGATGCCTTAAATATATTTCCACAGAGTACAAAGGAGGTGGTAGCCTGGAACACTGGCCAGTGCTGAGCTTTAGGGAAAACCTCACGAAGACTCTTGCAAAGGTGGCAGAGAGACATAATACTCCCTTTCAGACACATGACATTAAAGGTGTCAATGGCAGCTAGATACTTTTCTGTAAGAAAGTATTATAGCAACCTTCCAATATCTGAAGGGAGCCTACAAGAAAGCTGGGGTAGGGCTTTTTACATGGGTGTGTACAGAGAGGACAAGGAGAAATGGTTTCAAACTCAGAGGGGTGATTTAGGTTTGGCATTAGGAAGATATTCTTTAATTTGAGGGTGGTGAGACACTGGCACAGGTTGCCCAAAGGAGTTGTGGCTGTCCCCTCCCTGGAAGTGTTGAAGGCCAGGATGGATGGGGCCTTCAGCAACCTGGTCTGGTGGGAGGTGTCCCTGCCCATGCAGAGAGGGTTGGAACTGGATGATCTTTAGGGTCCCTTCCAACCCAAACCTTTCTATGATTCTAAGAAGACTCTTACATTGTTAGTGTAAATATTAAAGTGAGCATTACAATCTTACTTTGGAACTCACACTTCAGTTAGCTTAACAATGTGAATGTAAATAACAGTATCAATATTAAAGATGGGAATGTCAACCTGATATTTACACAAATGTGAGAAAAAACTTTAGGGAATTAAACTCAGAGGTTTTATGTTGAAATCACTGTATAACTTCTTAATGAATGGGTTTGAGAAGGTAAGAATTATGCTAAATCAAACCCCTTGACTACATCCAAAAAGCATTGATGTTAATACATAAGAAATATGTTTACTATCCATCCCTAATATTTAAGTCTTGCTCCCAAGAATGTGCTCTGAACTTTCAAAGGAGATGATCAAAAGTAGGTGTCATAGCAATATGCTTTCCAAAAACAGAATTTTTGCTGTGCAGCCACTTCATGCTTTCCTCAGCTATATGGTCAAGGTCTGGGACTATCCAACAACACAGGATAAAATCTTGCTTCTGAAGAGGAAATGCTCACAAACTAGTTGAGGCCAAAGCCAGCATTATTTGTAACTGACCAAAACACACAACAAACTACACTAACCTGTACCTGTTGTTAAACAAAATAGGCTAGAGATAATTGTCTGGATCTTAGTCCAGTGGCATGGCCTGGCTGTATCCCCACTTAAGCTCCACATAGGTCCTCTATGTTCCTAAGAAAAAAAAAAGAATACTGTTTTTCAGTCTGAAGTATCTGGAATAATGTGAGGGCTGTGTTGTGGCATGATGCTAATAGAATTTGTCTGTCCTGGGATTCAAGGAAAAGGCACAAAGCCTAATGGGTTAATGTTGGAGGATTGAAGTGAATGGAGGGACCAAAAGCAGGTAGACTCTCTCTACACTTTATACTGGAAATAGCTCCTGGACTGCATATTTCCTCAAACATACTCTCTGCTGCCTGGGAGCATGTTAACTGATTCAAGCAAAAGCTTCTTCTGGGGTGCACACAAGCAGAAAGCAGTCTGGATAATCACAGGCCAGAGCTTCAACTTGAGCCTGTGCTTTTATTTACTAGTACAGACATAGCCTAAGGGAATGATTATCTCAAAATAAGTCTTTCTGGTGTGTCAAATTTGTTAGGTGAAGGAGACCAGATGACTTTAAGAAATCTGTGTGCTATCACAGAAACGTAAGTGATATCTCATGTGTCTTCAGATCTACTCCTGTGTATTTAATTGTTAATAAATTTTGCTGTTTTGTTCTATTATGTTTTCGTTTGCATCCTCAAGGATGTTGCAAAACATGATTTGAGGTATTCATGCAGAAGGTTAGCTTGTGATCTGAGTATCTGTTATATTGTATTGAGGGACTGAGGGACATTTAATAATGCAAATGGCTCTTTTAGTTTTGATTCTCTAAATCCTGTTGTTTGTCTATTAGGCACCTGCGTATGAGCATGACAGGAACTGTCACTTTTATATTGTCTGATCTGTGGCAATTTACTAGAAGCCTGACAGCTCTGATGCCTCTTCTTTTCCTAGGATATGGGGTGAGGGAGCAATTTGAGAAAGCATTATGATAGCGGTATGTTAGAAACAAAATAATTCTGGGTGAAAAAAGATTGGAGAGAATGGTCTGAATGATTTTCAGGTCGATCATTACATGAAAATACCCTGTTCTGTTATAGCCATCTTGCTTCAGTTTTATGGGAATAGAGGTGACAATGAAAAGTGTGGAAATTGCAAGAAACAATTTTTCTGAAAACTTTTAAGATTGAACAGACATGTCTGCAGTAACTCATATTGCAGAGAGGAAGTGAAAAGGAGCCTAAAAAAGGATGTTCATGTAGTGTGGAAGAAATGGTCCGCATTAGTGGGGGATCTATCAAACTGTAGTCCAAATCTAATTTTCACTCCACTGAAAGTAATTAACCTGTTGACTTGTTGTGGTTCCAGATACAAGAGGAGATAATATTTTAAAATGCATGTCATTCTTAACTCATTTTATTTTTATCCTCACCTTTTGATTTTATCTGCAAAGCACTTAAAAGCTTATCTGCAGAAGTATTTAAGAGCTTCTGTTCTGAAGTTTTAAGTAGCCTTTCAGTAGCTCTTTCCTGCAAATGAATTAATGTGCAGGTAATACAGGCCCAGATATGTGCAGGACTTCTCGATACTGTGAAAATTTACTTTCCAAAAGGTAAAATAAAAATTGAACCCCTTCTTCTTGTAACATTCATAGTAAAAGAGGCTCTCACCTATACAAAAACATAGTATCTTGCTATCTAAGCACCATGCAATATGTGATAAGCTACCAATGACAGAGAGCTGTGAGTCCCTGAGGAGGTGAGTGAGGCATCCTGACTTGAGGGACTGAAGGCTGTTTGGGCTGAGCACTTGACCATTTCTCAGCTTTAACTTAGGTGAAGAGTATGCCAGCAACTAGCACAGCCACTTGCTCTCTCTTCCCTGATGGGATGGGAAGAGAATCATAAGAGCAGAAGTGAGGAAACTTGTGGGTCGAGATCAAGAGAGTTTAATAGGTAAAGCAAAAGCCATGCAAGCAAAACACGGAATCATTCAGTACTTCCCATGAGCACACAGGTGTTCAGCTGTCCCCAGGACAGCAGGGCTCCATCATGTGTAGCAATTATTTGGAAAGACAAACATCATCACTCCAAATATCTCTCCTCCCCCCGTATGCACCCCAGCCCATGCTCTGGAGGAGAAGAAAATCAGGAAAGGCTTTGACTCTGCAATAATGAAAACACCTCTGCTTCATCAACAGTTTCCAGCACAAATCTGAAAGACAGCCCCATGCCAGCTACTGTGAAGAAAATTAATTCTATCCCAGCACATGTAAATGAAAAAATGTCTGTGTCTTCATGAGTGTGTTATAAATTAAATATGAAGTCTTGAATCTCATGTTTGACTCTCAGGTTCTTTTATCAACTGAACCTTTCAGTAAGAAGCCCTTGTTTTTGTACATCCCTCAGGTGCTCATTTGCTTTGTGTTTTACTTTAGTTTCATCTATATTCAATTAAGAGCAAGTAGAAAGGGAATGAATACTACATAGCTTATTTAAAGTTTTATTGTCTGTAAATTTTGTTTCTTGTCTTTTGGGTATAGCAGAATTGTAGCTACCTTCTTGCTGATGTTTGCTGTTACTACATGCATCTACTATATCTACCAAAAATTCTACATTTATGTGTAAGAAAATTATTTTGTCTCATGTTATAAAGCAGTGGAACTGACATCAAGCCATGAAACATGTCAAAAGAAAAGAAAACAAACCAACTCTAAACCAATTTGACTACCAAATTTCACCTACATTTATAGGATTATATGGCAAACAACATTCAGCTGAATGGGACTACTAAGAGTCCTTGTGTCAGATAGCTTTCAGTATAAAGGTGTGATATATACATCCTTTGGGCCACTGAATCTTATTCCTTGTACTGATATAATTCATATAAGTGGGTAAATATATAACATGCATGTCAAATGAAGTCAGCAGGGACAATAGTCAAACTAGATCTTACTGATTATACTCTTTTTCCTCTGACTTGAAATACAGCAATATAAACAGCAAAGACTGCTCAGGGCTTTCAGATGGGATTCTTCAAACTTACTTTAGTTTGCCCCAGAGTTAAACATCTGGTTGAAGATTGTTTTTCAGGCTATTCAGGGCTAAGATGAATCACTGTCAAGAGGTACATGCACCTCCAGCAGGTGATTCATCCCTTGCCAAGGTAAGTATGTGATACAGATGTGATGAAGTGATGCTGAGAAGTTTCTGCCTATCCACAGGCTCTCAAGGGAACCCAGACAACTGAGTGTTCTCTAATTTTCAGTGCACCTTTAGATGTCTAAAGTTAGTGAGAGGAATCTCTGCCAAATTGGCTCCAGAAAAGTACAGTAATGATATTAAATTACAAAGTCTACCTCTTTCCTTACGAAACCCAGAGGTAACAAGAAAATGTGAAGCTCACCAAAGTTTGTCTTTTGCAAGGTCGCCGGGGTCTACAGGAAGCTGTTAAGCACCTCCAGTCTCAGGATTTCCAGGATGAAACCCCAGTGAGCCAGAAATAAGCACAGTCTCAAAATCAAAATAATTCATAATGCACAGGGAAGTTAATGCTATGAGATCTTTCTGATAACTAAAATAATAATAAAAAAAATCTTTGTCTGCATATCCCAGCCTCATTCATTCACCATTCACAATCCTTTAAAGCACTTTTAGATGGCTGCTCCATGTTCAACTGTCAAGCAGAAGGTAAAGGTATATTCCTGTGCAGAAAATGTGTCAAAATTAGGTTAAGGGTATGACTTGCTTCAGCTCACCAGAGTAAGAAAATGTGGAATTAACCACATTTCTGACACTGTTTTCTGCTCAGGTACTGAGACTCTCTAGAGATTTGTGTGTTGATTGACCTCAATGGCTGTAAAAAGAGGCATGACAGAGACAAGGTAAGAGATATAGAGAAAATGGACAACCAGACTTCAATGACTTTCAGATACCTGTTTTCTGTCCCAACCCTCTACAATTCTTTTAGCATGCTGCAAGTTTTGGTACATTTCTTTTAAATAATAATGAAAAAAAATCCCTGCACTTTTCCAGAGAATTCCTAAGGCCAAACTACATGGAAGCTCAGATAATTTTGAACAAACATTACTTACACAACTAGCCAAAATTTACTATACTTGTGAGTCTGCATTCTCCTGTGGTCCTTGGTGTCAAGCATGACTTTGAAGAAGTCAGATTTGTTCAGCATTCTTCCTTCAAACTTGTAGTCCAGCAAAATGATACAGAAAGTGATGATTTTATCACTGGAACATAATCAAACCTCTGTTTTTTCAGCACTGCAGAGATGATTGCTACTGAATTTCTGTGAAAGACATTAGTTGCGGACTTGTGACATTTGTGTGAAACAGCCAGTTGATGCTTTTTTGAATAATACTTTCATTTTGGAACATGGTCTCTCATCAGTTGTTAATCATCCTTTGGGAACTGTATTTTGAGGAGAAATCCCCCTACCTGTTTGACTTGGCATATTTTCTGAGAGTATTTGAATTAGGTTTTAACTATTTTTACAAAACTTAAACAGTTATTAGTATCTCTAACAGTTCTATTGCACCAGCTTTAATGGATGCTGACACACATCTTTTCCTTCTTCTTCTCTCTTTCGTGTAGTCATTCTTTTTCACCCTGGTCTATGCATTTTATGGCATCAGTTCTTACATGGACAGGTTCCTTCAACTCTGCATTGATTGGGAAAGGGGACCCATTCTTCTGCTGAGTGAAACTCCTGAGCAGATGACACTGGTTTACAGCTCCTCTTGTGAGCTGCATCATCCTACAGTACACAATAGAGCAAGCCTCTTTGAAGTAGTAGTATTTTATTATCTTAACAATTGAATCATACATTTGAAGCTTCAGTTGCTTAATTGGAAAGAAAAATCTCCTCCGATGTTTTTGGAAGGACAACAAGGCAAGCAAATCAGCTTGTAGCTGCACCTGTGTATTGACATACCAAGCTGCAGCCAGGCCATTTTCTGACACCTGGAGACAGGGACAGTGTGCCCTTTGCACACTCCTTGTTCTCTGTGTGGTCTTCAGGGACCTGACTGCATTGCATTCCTGACTGCTGCAGCTGGAATGGAGAAGAGAAAACCATACAGCCAGTTCCCTGCTGAATGGTACTTGAGTTTCATCCCCCATCTGCATCAGTCTGTTGCTCCCCATGGTACCTTGCTAACACAACTGCTGGCAATCCAAACCATAAAATAATTCATAACATGAAAATACGTTGTCTGAATCCTTTCTTTTTAAGCAAAAAAAAATCCTCTCATTATTCTGTTTTAAACCAAAGATCATGAGAAGTGCCCTCTATTTACAATCTCTTCACGCCAGTTCTTGCCAACTGAGAGTTGCTTGAAAAGGTTTCCTGTGCTCTTATTTGAAATAAAATTGACACTGTGAAATATCCATGGTCTGACCAACTGATTGCCATGGGACACAGGTTCACAGCCTTGGCTATTTCCATTTCACCTCACCACAACACCAAGCTGTATTCTGATCATCACAGTAGATGTTGGCAGAACATTCTGTTACCCACCCTGGGCTGGCGGAACCGCTCCCTTGGGTGCACAAAGGGCCTTGGCCAGGTATGCAGACACTGCAGTGGGGTTCTGTCTACAGTGGATTTTCTTTTAAACATCTCAACCTTTCTAAAAATTACTAAAATGCTAATGTTGGCAATGTCTGGAAAATCATTGTCTAATTGTACTCTCTAATTGTACAGTAAACGGGGTGAAACGGTGCCTATTGATGTTCCTTATGTGGTCACCAGCTATTGATGTATATTCATTTTCTTACCTTTGTTGACCTACCTACTGTATTTTAGACAGCAAGAGTGGAAAATATTCAGGAAAAATACACCCAGACAGCCACTTTTTATGTGAATTAAGAAATAATGTGTCACGTGATTTCATAGCTAAAGAAAGCATGCTTGCATTTCACTGGAGAGCTTCAAGTCCAGAAGAATTATTTGTTTATTAAAACATTCACCATCTATGAGTACCATTTAAAGTTTTTTGTATTTTATTTCCAGTCTAATCTTCAGATTCAAGTCATAAAAATTATATAAAAAGTAGAAATGACAAAATCAATTAATGTCAAAGTGCATTTATAAAAGGATGTACTTCCATGAGAGGAACAAGATACCCATTATTTTGTGGGTTTCTCCAGTTTATTTGATTTGGATATCTGATAGCAATAAATTAATTTTTCTTCCTTTTTTTTTTTTTTTTTTTCCATATAAGCAAACCAGAAATGCTACAGTACCCTTTCGTTAGGTACATCAAAGCTTATGTTTGCAAGCAATTCTGAAAGCAGGATTTTAGAGGCTAAAGCAATATAAAACACATACCACAAGACTAATTTGGAAAGATTTTTCCTGAGTCTAATTACAGTTAAATTACATCTTACAGAAAATTTTCTGAAGTCATGCAACTAGGTAAGTTTCTATTTCCTGTTTTTAATATAACCTTCTAACCTTGTTGATAATCAAGGAAAGCTTGGCTGAAATGAACCTCAAAGATGTAACTACCAGTAGACAAATAAAGACATTCCACAGTGAACCTTTTAAAAAAAATAATTGTTTATTAAAAGCCAACCTTATGTTTTGATGACCTGATTTCTCATTTTTGATTGGTAAAGGATGAGAAAGAAGGGGAGCTAAACAAAGGCCAACTATAATATCATCTTATCAAAACTAATCTCAGACCTGGCTCAGTCTGGATTTGGGCCAGGACACAAAACCAAAAATGCTTTACTGGCAGAGATAGATGACCTCAGCTGTCAGTGGACAGAGGGCAAACATTTCCTCTCATCATTCTTGATTTCTTAAAACATTTATTTCTGATGGCCATTAGATAATACCATTTCAACTGAGAGGAGTAACAGAGCCCCTGAGTACAGCAGAAAATGGATGAAAACCTATCGAGAATGTAACATTTAAGAAACAGTGAAGAGAAAATAAGTCCACACTTCTGACCTTTTGATAGCTGAGCCTCAGAACAAGATTTTTTTTTTTGTTTTCAGTTTTTGGATAAGAGCTGTCCATGGATGAACTGAAGTCCATTTGTGATTGAGGTGATTCTGGCTGGGTCAAGAGAATGACCCAGAATGGGTTTAAACAATGCTGACGTTTCCTTTAGTTGAAAGCCAATCTATTTTCACAGTTGCCACTATGGTCTTCATAGCATTATCTATGAGTCAGTTCCAGACTTCGATAGTTTCAGAATTTCACTCCCATTCTGCAAGAGTTTAACTAGACCCAGATTTTTTTTTTTTTTTTTTTTTTTNTTTTTTTTTTTTTTTTTTTTTTTTTTTTTTTTTTTTTTGGGGGGGTGGGGAGGAGGGGGCTTAGGTAGTCTAGAGCTACGAAAGATACATACACAAGAAATCTTTAATATTGCATGAAACTGTGACCATCCTGGAATATTTCTTTTCAACACCTTGTCTTGGTCCCCACAAATACAAGGTTCAAACCCCATCAACATATAAGGATCAGTCTGATTCAACAAGTTCCTCTCATAAGACCATCTCCTACAAAAAGAGTAAGAAGCCACTTTTGCTGGGTATGAAAGTCTTCTGTAGGGCTAGCTCAGGCCTGCAGACTGAACTTCAGGACTAGAAGCACCCTCATAATTTTCAGTAGAGGCAATTCATTGACTTCTGCTTTATGCAGCTTTCTTCTTCTGCAGAATAAGAGACATTGACAAAGATGTGACAAGAAACATTTCATTGAATGCCCTAATTAAAATGAATACAAATATAAAGAATAATTTAGTGTTTTTAACAGTTCACCAATATTTAACTTCTCAGTGGATATCCAAGTTTCTAAATAGGCATTGATGTCCATCACAGCAGCTCATTCTTTTCTTTTAAAATAAGTGCTGGGAAGAGGAGAAAGATATTTTTTCAACCAAGAGTTAAAATAACTGCAGAGTATTTGAAATAAAGTGCAAAATGTTGGCTGAACTAGAAAAGCCATTAAATTATTTGGCACACTGACTAAATGAGCCCTAGATGAAGCCTATGAACTGATATCTGAGGTGAATTTGGCCCTTTTCTATTTAAGAAATTATTTTTTTGCAGGTGTAATATAATGGATGCCTCCTGATCTGATGAGGAGTAAATAGCAGATACTTAAGGTCTTGGCAGTGGATTGGTGTTGTTTTCATACTAAGAGCTTTTGTGAAATGGTTGAACTCATTCAGGAGGGCATTTCTAAGAGACAATTGCAATCCATGAACCTATTTAGGATAAAAATGGTCATTACTGTATTAAGGATGTGTTTAAGTGCAGATCCAATTAAAAATGCTTCACAACTATTTGAGCGACTACATCTTGAAACAGCAAGATGGCATTTTGCAGTTTAGCAGATGAAGACATATATTTTGGACTGGGTTTAATATTTAATTGTATAACTGTGTCCTAAAAGCTTTGCCTTTTACATTAAAAATGTAAATAAAAGACTTTTTTTTTTGTGATCTCTTTGAAAAGATCTCATTTAGAAGAGGCAGATGATTCCATGAAGTCAAAGTGCCATATTTGATAACTGCTGAATCATAGTTAGAGCCTCTTACAATAAAAGGAAAAGTGCCTGAAACTGATTGCAAATATATATTTCTTTATTAGACCTCATTGCTGATGTTTCATGACCAAGGATTTTTACCTTAGATGTGCTTTCACTTTTGGTGAAGTTAGTTCAGTATGAGCTCTTTGCTATACCCTGCTGATTGACAAATTGAACTACAGGAAATAGTTTTCAAATAATTCTTAAAAACTTTAAGAAATTTTTATTCAGGAAAAATGACAATTTAGCTGAAAGCAGGAACTGATGTTTCTTACAATATTGAAATTTTTTTTCTCTTTTATTTTTTCTTAGATGTGTTGCATCCATGCTGTCTGAGAAGCTGCCATGTAAATTTTCAGGATATATTTTAATGACAATTGAAGTTGAGTTTAGGGTGGTGTGAAAAAATATTAGCTATTAAAATATTCTGAACAAAAGAAGAATAACATATACGGAAAAATATAATTTAGTACAATAACCATGTTCTTAAGTAATTACAATATTTAACTTTTGCAGTCATTTCTAAGCAAAGGGTCATTTCCAGATATACTATGCTTCCTTTATAACATACAAAGTCTTTACAACTTTGAAATTCCAGAAGCATTTGTGAAGAGTGATTGACTTTGCTGCCTAGCTTTATAACTCCACATCAGAATCAGAACTGAAGTGACAGAACCATTGCTTTACTATTCATAGTTACACATAATGCACTTCAGAAAGGATTCCTTATTCAAAAGGATTCTCAATAAGTGCTGGTCCATTTTTTTAGTTCTCTCTATATGTATTGCAAGTAAATATTTTATGGGAAAAAATACAGTAGTAGAAATTTTAGAAAATCAAAATGAAAAGCATTACATTTTATCGCAAGTATAAAAAAAGTTAAGGGTGCCCCATTGCCAGTATGATGGATAAGGAAAGATGTGTAATCAAGACTGAAGTATATTTAATCTCTTGCTGATCACTGCACAGCTTTAGCCTGTTTTCATCAAACTAATTGATGGCAAGTGGAACAGATGCATGATGAGATTGTATCCCCAATTTATGGCACTGTTATAAGAAAATATGTCTCTTTTTTCCATTAGAAGTATTGGAAATTTAGAAAATGCATTGGATTGGAATTGAAGCAATCTCTCCTACTTGTCTAATGCACTGCAGGTTTTTCTTCTTATTATTATTATAAGCAATTAATTTATCATAATCCAATTCAGAAAAAAATGTAAATAGTTTTATGTATAATTAAATCCTTGGCATTGACACTTATATATTTGACTCTAGGCTATGTATATACATATCTGAGTATTATTATGTCTGAGTTAATAATACTATTACAGTAGAAACAACAGCTCCAGAATATTATACATAATACTGAAGGCACGTTTTGCAAGGAAGAACTGTATAGAGTTGGTATCCATGATATTTAATTTTTCATTATAATAGTAATTTTTACCTTCTCTTGTTTTGACATCTGAAATAATGTCAATACCTTTTACATTTTTGTATTTCTCATAAAAACAAGTTATTTTCATGCAGCGCCCCTTCAGCTTTTTTGAGACAAGAAAAATAGTTGGTTCTAGTGTGTCCATGGTAACCAGCTCCAAACAAAACACTTAAAGAGAGCAAAATTTTACTTCTGTAACAGTGGGGGGTGGATTTGTGAACAACTATATCTTGAAAGTAGTTTTTCTGCATGGCATTCCAGGGGAGATGGTGAATGTTGCAACAGGAGTGCCTGAGATGAAAACTTTTGGAGGATCAGGACTGCTTGCCTGCAGAGACAAGTAGCTGAGTGGGGACAGACAAAACAATTCCAGCAAAAGAAGCCCCCATCAAGACTGATTAAGCCTAGGGAAGGAGGAGATACAATCAAGGATAAGAAACTGTTCAGAGAGCGAGTTTTTTTTGGTAGGGATGAGGGTGAAAGAGGAATAGGACCAGCTCTGCTGGGAGCTTGGATGTAGGAGAAGAATCCATGAGGGATACTGCATGAGGAGCTAAAGAAACCCCAGTGAGAGAAACAATAATGTGCTGAGACAGAGTTGGGAAAGGAGCGAAGGCTGAACTGGCAGAGCTGAACCTACCTGAGGTGAGAGTTTGAACCATGAGCTGAGCAAGGATGCAGTGAGCAAAAATGAGTATTATGGACTGAAAGGGAAGCCAAATAGCTTTGAAAAACAGTTAGGTGAGGGGAGGTAGGATTCTTCCCATAGGAGAATTTGAACTGGAAGGAAAAATAAAGAAGTTGTGAAGTCCAGGGAGGTAGTAGCATGGAAAAGAAGATCTGTTCACTGGAGAAACAGGTTTACCAGAAAACTGTGTGTTCCTCTTCATAGGACAAAATTGCGGGCATGCATATATGCTTCAGTTTCTAGTTCTTGTATCTCAACTGCATTTTAGCATATTCTCCCACTGACAGGTAGGAAATACATAATTCCTGTAGCTCAGAAATTACCTGATACCAGGGAGTATCAATAAAACCCACTGCTGAAGTCTATGTTTACTCACAGAATAGAAGTCTACTGTACTGTTTCTTGTTCTACTATGTAAGTGGCATAAATCTGTGCACAAAAAGGTTCCAGTGCTGATTAATACCTGGGTGTTACTGATGCTTAATGGTGGAGTTGGTTTCTAATTTGCCATTCATATCAGGCTGTCACTTTTAACACAGAAACACATACTTTGCACTGCAGATAAGTTAAAATCTTGCAAATTAAGCTCTTAAAAAACCAAATAAACTTCAACACTGAAGTTCTGCATGAATCTAAGCAGCATTATCTGTATTTTAACTAAAAGTTGTAATCAGTTCTTACTAAAAGAGCCCATAACATGGACATGCACACCACCCTGCAGTAGCAATTAACAATTTATATTTATCATTGAAGAAGGCTTATATTATATTGCTTATAATGATCTTATGGTGTTTGAAGGCTAAAATAGATAAATAAATTAATATATCAGTGAATATTTCCTGCTCTGTCCCTCAGGATAAGGCATAACAAATGTGTACACCTCTATCTAGAAGCAACAAAGAGATATGCTGTTGTTTTTTTTTTTGTTTAGCTGATTTTTTCCCACAAGACTTTTGTCTCATTATGTGTTACTGAGACAGTTCCCTCACTGATAACAGCTTTGAACAATGCAGAATTTAATAATTGAAACAGACTTTGTTTTTTCACAGTTCTTAGAGCATGAAGGGACGAATGATAATAAACTAAACTGAATCAGACTGCAGTATGTTACTTTTTAGGCATATAGAAAAGCCCCTAGAAGGTGATTATACTAAAGCAAATGTACTTAGCCTATCTCTATTCAGTATCACTAAAATAGCCAGAACCATTTGTCAGAGTCCTCCATAGCTCATTGACTGAAGTGTATTAATAGGCACTTGCCTGAAAGATAGACCTAGTTCACAATATAGGATATATATAGAATTTAACAGTTTTATAAATATAAGATATTACAGTTCTGATAAGGTTACATTCCGCAGTGATTTCACATTTTCCCATTCTTCATGGAACCTGCCAGTTTTTGCTCTCAAAGCTTTTATCCTTTCACACATTGTTATCTCTATAAAGAGGATAAGACAATATATAAAATCTACTTAAGTAAAGGTCTCCCTTCATCCAGCATTACTGCTGAGATCCTTACGCTGGCAGCAGTTTACCAAAGCACAGGCAAAAATCAATTTTAATTAGTATTTTTGGCTTTAATGAAAAGTGATTACAGAACTGGCATTTTAGTTAATACTGTTGAGATTTATGGTGGGGTGATGCTAATTAATTTTCTGTTGAATTGCTGTGGGCAATGAATGACTGCAATAAAATGGCAGATTTGCTGATACCAGAACTATAGCTTCAGAGCTTCTTAACAAAAGGGAGCTTAATGGGTTGCAGGTATAATTTACATTACTTCTCATAAACTGCACATTATTGCTTCTTTGTAGAAGTGTTATGAAGAGCCAGCTTTTTGTATTTTATAATAAGAGCAATGTCTTTTCCCACAATTTGGTGTCAGCATATGCAAGCCTTCTGTAGAATGGGATAATATTTTAAGAACCTCTAGAAGGCAAGGGTTTTTTTTATGAACCTCTAGGGAAGGTTTTATTAGGTAAGAAAATTAATCTTCACTTAAATCTGTTTCTCTGTATATCATCACTATTCCATCGTTAATTTTACTGTTTTTATTAGTAGAAAGATAGAAGTAAATAAGGCACTTGCATTTATGTTTTAAGGACTGTGTGTCAGAAGGAATATATTTTATTGTGGGTTTGAACAATGCCGAGCGCTCCAGGGATCTGATTCCAGTTTAAGCCTCCAGGTGCTATCCTACAAAGTCTACTGGCTTTGGGAGTGTTGGGCTTCATCTCATGTTCTTTAAAGCACTTGAAGAGTCAGTACAGCCTCACTGGCTTCAGAGCAGTCATTATTTATGAACCATATGCCAACCTCACTTGAGTCAGAAGCACATCATAAGCCCTGCATCAAATTACACGTCCGGTGTTGTAATTTTTGGAGAAACACAGAAATTCTGGTTTTTTCCCTAGAGCTACAGTGAGGGAGGCAATACCATGGTACTAGCCAATGTTAAGCAAGCTTTTGTGTTACTGACCTCCAAAAGAGGTTGACCCATCAGAGGTGAGTTGACATTGTGAGCAATGGAGGATCCACCTCTTCTTAAGAGTGCAGGACACCACAATTGCTCGCAAGGAATATCTACTCCAGACTTTACAGGGATACTATGAAATCAGCACCTGCTTCTGGTGCCTGAAGTTCAAAAATTAACAAAGTGATGAGTCATGATTCCTCAAATAGTAAAGACTGTTGAAAAATCAAAGAAATTTTTTTCTTTGCTTGTTTTTACCAAAGTAAATGGTCAAAAGCAGAGGCAAATTCCTTTTTTAGATTTTTAATAGTTTTAGTTAAGATAATATTCTGCTTTGAGTTTTTTTGTCTCTAATGTTTGAAAACTTTAAAAAACATACCGAAAAGGAAAAGTTTCAGAGGAAAACTGTGAGCATTGGCATCACTTGGAAAGAATTAACCTCCTAAGGTAGGTCCAGCTGCCTATCACAGATGCCTATCACAGCCACTATTTAACCCTTCTAACACACATGAAATAAATTATTCTATGATTCTGTGACTCTGTGAATATGATGAAATTTCATCACACGCTGCCTACCACAAACTGTTTCAGAGAGGAACATTGGACACTTTTAATGTTTGATGAAATGGTTACACTCTGTCCAAGGTATGTAGTTATTTGTTATTGGCAATTGAAGGTTCAATTAAAACAATTAAAATAATATGTGAAACAGTTCTGATAGTTTGGATATAATTACAAGAACATCTTAAACACATTTTCTCATGCCTTGCGTTAAGTCTCAGAAAACATACAATACAAGCAAAAATTTCTTCAAAAGCTGTGTTTTAGGTATTTGCAATATGTGTGGTGATCAGTTCTTGGAGAGCATAGGACCCTAAATACTGAAATCAAGTAGAGTTAGGAAGGCACCTAAAATACTGGAAAACATTTCTGTAAGTCACAGATTTGAAGCAGAAATATATGGTATATATCCTACCTGCACAGTCTTCTACAGTGGTGACTGGTTTTCTTTTGGTTTAATAAGGAAATGACATTCTTGTGATTACTCTATTTATACAGATATATGTCTGTCTATTGTTATTCTCCCTTTAAATATCTGTAAAATCTTCTATTCATTTTAGATCAAATTTGACATATGAGAAGATATTAAGTTATTAAGTTCCTAAAAGTGGCAAAATAGAGGCAAGAGATGCTACTTGTCTACAATCAGTAACCCTACTGAGGAAAAGGCGCAAGCATGAGCTCACCCTTCAACAGGCAGCAGAGAATCACAGCAGAGAGACTTTGAGATAAAAACCCATCAGGCTTCATTAGTTTTAATGCTCACAGACTGACTTGGTTTTCCCTTTCCCTCACCCAAATCTATGAAAATTGACTGTAGGCTGTTTTCTGCTTTGTTTTAGTAATACAACGCCTGTTTGCAAGGTGACACTTTAGGTGCTACCTTAGTCTTACCATGACTGCCACTATAATCTTGAAGGCCAGATTGTTGTTAGCCCCAGATGAATGCACAAATGATGTATGTCCCTTCTTGTATGACCCTTGCTAAGACCCTTACCCATGCATGGCAAAAAAAAGAAGGATGAGGAGGCTGGGTCTAAGATTTCTGGCCATGCTGGCTTACATTTAGGAGTGTACATTACTGAATTGATCTGAAATTAAATAATTCTATATTTTATCTAAACAATACAATCAAGACATTTGTATTTAGCAATCGAGAATCCTGCGGTAGCCCAAAATACAACCAATCTAAAGGTTGTGATGGTACATATGATATAGGGATGCTCAGCCTTCTTTTTTGAAGGAAAAAAAAACCCCAATGTTTGCTAGCATATTAGTTTTAATAAAAGATGTAGACTCTAGGAAGTGTGTAAATACTACAGTCTTCCTCAGTGACTGATAAATAACCAAGCCAGAGTATTGAAATTGTCACAGAAACCTGAAAACAAAAAAGACTAAGCCCACTGGAACATTGTCACCTAAAGCTGAATGTTAAATTTGATTACACTAATACCAGCTACACCACTAACAAGCTTCCTAAGTACTTAAGCTACATTAGAAGGCTAGGAGATAATACAAAGCTGGTGTGCTTAATGATTTAGACTGACATCCATTATCTCATCTATAGTTCCAGACATGAGGCACCCAGGAAACTACTTAGCTTACCTCAAAATGTTTTTAGTCTCTGGTGTGTATTTGTCCTTTAGCAAATGCACATAAATTTTCAGGATGTATTGTGGTCATCAGGCTTGGCACAAGCATGTTATTTTAAAAAAATGGAAAATGTTTGACTTCTTTTGGGCTGCTTCTGCACTTTGCCAGCAGACTTTAGTGTGTCTGCCTTATTCCAAAAAGCCTTAGACTCCATGGAGCAGCTCTCCAGCCAACTCTAAGTAGCCCAATACACAGCAGGCCGCAAACCATCCCCTCCACACTCTGGCAAAACAGGCTGGAGAAGAAAATAAATGCTGGTTGCTCATCTCTCACAAAGCTGCTGAGGTTGACAGATTTATTTTAATAGCAGACCTCACCTGACTTCAACCTTCAGTCCCAATAGATGTTGCTTTGTGTTTGGCCCAACACAAGAGGTTCTATGCACCATGACGAGCCCACAGTTTGAAAAAAAACAACTCTGCCCCGCCTGTGCCTCGCCATGCTCTTTTATTTGCTCTTTAGCCATCTTCCTGTGGTGGCATTTTCCTGGCTCTGAAGAACAAAATTAAGATCCAATATATTTTCTGCATGAGAAAATGCCACTCCACTTGCCAGTTTTGCTCCCCTCCAGCTGGCTGAGTTTCTCCACGCCTGTCACAGGCTACTGTTGTTCGGGTACTGCCAAATTTGAAGAGAAAATTGTTTGGTGTTAGCTCTGTCCCCGGTTTTCTGATGAGCTACTGTTCTGCTCCCCTCTAATAAGCAGCATGTAAAGGCCTATAAGTCTCAGAAGACTGAGAGATGGAAAAGAGCCTTAGCAATGGAATTTCATTAACCATGTTCTTTGAGTGAAGCTGTTGGGAACTGGGGGATTTAGGCACCTTGTTATGGGCTTTTGTGAGTTAGGGCCTTGGCCTGGTGAGCTGCTTCTCATTCCTTTGTGGTGCTACAGCCCTTAATTTAGTACCCTTCCTGAAGTCCAATAATGGATGGTTTTCCAGAAAAGAAATAACAGCTCTGTAGTTGGAACCCGGAGTTGTACAAGGAGGAAGACACTCTGCTTTGCATTCAGCACACTAGTTTCTCATATGCACTTCTTTGTTTACTAGCCCTTCAGCTAATTTTTTACCTATATGATTGTGTTCCTATCTAAACCAATTAAAATAATTTTGAGAACAGGATTTCATGACACACTGATTAAATGATTCTCTTCAGCCTAAAAAGGCACAGTCTTTGCCTTCCCTACTAACTCATGACTCTGGTGAAGAAAGTAATCAAGATTGCCTGGCAAGGTTAATGCTTTACAGATGGGCATGAATGTTTCCAGCAGTCATGTTACCCTAACATATAGAGCTGATCTGAAGCAATATAAATGTTTTCATGGATAGCATGTAGCCGTGCAAAACACACTGCAGTGTCTTAGGAAAGGAACCAACCCTTGAAAAGACTGGCCTGGTGTCCTATCACTAGGCTGGAAATGTTCACTTTTACTCATAGCAGATGGTTGTTTTCACTATGTGCCACCTGCACTATTTTGATGAGCACCTGGGAGGATATGGATGTCAAAACTAATCCCCAGTCCACACTTTCTCCCTTGCTCACCTGCTTCAGAGTGAGGATCAGCAGTGCCCATGACTCTTGCAAGTGTCAGAAACATCATTGTTGGCAAAGGGTAAAAGCCAAAACCACTTTAAAAGATAGAGGAAAAGGAAATGTACTCTCTCTTGAGGAACTAGGTAGGAATCAAAGATCATTAATGAAATATATAAAAATACCACTCCACTCCAGAAATCTCTTTTGCACCTCTCCCTGGCCCACAGCAGATGGCCAGATACCATCTGAGGAACTGTGTGCTTGAAGCAGAGGCCCAGCTGGTATTGGTCCAAACTTGAACAGCTGCTTCCTCCCCTGGATGGCATAATGAAATATTGATCTTGGGTGACAGGACCATGCAGAAGACCCATATCTTGGTGCTGTCTAACCCATCAGAGTATTTGGCCTCCCTGCCTGACTTTTGCATTGAGTTCCATGCTGCTGCTGAACCTACATACTGCACAGGAAACTACATCACTATCCGTTTTGGAGGTTAAAGTTATGCAAATGTTTTATGTGTTTCCTACAATCCCTCCCCATTTACCTCAGTTCTGTCCCTGATTACAGTTCACTGACTTCTGGTTGTACCAATCTGACGTTTTTTTGTTGCTCTCAAGCACATAAGGTCATGGACATTATTTCCATTTCCATTCCAACTTTACATATTACTGATAGGTAAAGTATGTAACAGTGTAGACACCTTATAAGTTTGTATATTCATTGTATATTCAGGTCTTTGGTCTTTATCTGATGTTGTGGCATCTGGTAGAAAAGGTTATTTACATTAATTACTTAACTTATCTTTAAATATATCACTATTTTTTGTAAGAGAACAGTAGATCATGAACAAGTGTCAAATAACTTGGAAAGAAAAAAACAAAGGAGACTAAATTAAACACGTAGATATTTTAAAGAAAGAAATGCAGTTTTTAAGTATTAGTTTGTGCCCCAGCAAGCCTGGGGCAGATAGCACCCGAATATATGTGCAAAATATTTAGCAAGGCACTTACTTGAGTTCTGGTTTTTCCTGTGGTACTTGCAAACCTGCCACCTGTAGTTTTGGAAGTCACAGGGAAATTTAAGATGTAATAGATACATACAGATGGCAGGATTTCATGCAGCATATTGGAACCTGAATTAACTCCAAATTGGTTCTCTCAGGTGCAGAGAAAAGCTCAGCACTTGTCTTGGTCTGGCTATCCTTGCTCAGAGTACCACACTGCTGTAGGATCCCAAGCACCTCCTCATTGCATCATGCAATACTACGTGCTTATATCTAGAAAATAAATTTTTATGAAGTGATTTTCTTATTTCTATTTCTCTGTTGAAGACCATGAGAAATATTGTCATCTTTGGTCAGATTTTTAGTATTACTTTAACATAGATTATTTGTGTGTTAAAATATGAAATGAGTGGGCTGCATAGGTCCTACGTCCTCCCCTTTGATCTGAAATTGTTCATGATTCTTTCATCTGGGAAGATAATTTTGGGGAATATGTTCCTGAGTCATTCAAAATGAAGCAGTTGTTTAAAACCCTTCCAGATTTTGTATTTTCTTTTTAGTACTGTAGCAAATTTGACTCAGATTTGGTCTTCACCAAAAAATTGAGAGTTTCCTTAAATTTTTACTTATGGACTTAAAAGGGTAAAACCCAAATTCTTAGCTCTGAAAATCCTGCAGCAGGGTATCAAATTAAATGAGAAAGTAATCAGCTATTGACCTGCTCTATTTAATCTGTTTAATTTTTTAGCTACCCTAGAAAGAAAGTTTCATTAGTTTATATACATGCATTTTTATATAAATACATATCCATATGTGTGTGTGTGTGTATATATATAAATGGTGGTGCAGATGACAGAATCCTTTGTATTTCTGTGATGTGTGAAAGTAAATTACTTAAAATTAATGTCATTTTTTAAAGTGCATTTCTACCCTCAACCAAGACTAGATGGCCATTGTTCAATTTTTAGTAGTAAAACTAGTTTCACAGAGGAAATGAGGCTTTTCACTGCAAATGACCTTTTCTTCTCACAACAGTGCTATGAAACTGCCTAAATACAATTACTCATGGGTTTTTGGCAGCAGAAAATTTTCTGGACATAGAAGTGAGGGGAATTTATGATTTTAATCTCAAGCTCAACATTTTAAACTGATAGGGCGTGTTTGATACCAGAAAGCACTGACTGTTAAGCATTATGAGGCCAATATTAGACAGTGACTATCAAATTATCTCCCTGACACAGCACAGGCCCCAGCGGGCAAGCGTCACATCACAACGCAGCACTCTGACTTCTCAGTAACAAAGCTAAAATCCAGTGGGCCTGTCCATCACCTCTGGACACACGTGGACTGACATTGCACAGCGGCTTTGCTCCCTCTCAGCACAAAAATGTGGCTCTCCGGTGCTGCCTGCCTCCAGACTGCTGCCTTTCCAAAGCAGGTCCACCCAGATGGACATTTTCCCTGCGTGACTGCTGCTTTAAACCTGGAGACCTGTAGCTTCCCTCCAAGGCAATTTTCTGGCCTCTCCCAAGCAAATCTTTCAGTCTTCTCTGTCTGGTGGTTCCATGTGGTCTGTGTTCCTGTTTTATCATTTACTGACCATCTGGAGCTAAGAGATAACCAGATATGACAGATACAATTCCTTAGGGCTTTTCTTACCTTCCTCCCCTTTGCCTCTTGTGTCTTCCATGTAGAAGATGAGAGACTGGATCCACTGATGGTCATGGGACTTTCAAGTTAATTGAACTTTAATACTGATGGGAATCCACATGACCAAGGTATCTTACTGGGGTAAGCTGTCCATCATGTACCTACTATTATTAGATATTTTTTACAAATATGCCTTTTAATAATTACTACAAAATACCTATACACTGGAACATGACTTGCAGAAAAATGGACCAACTTAAAATACAAGTTTACCTTGAAGGTAACAACAACACTATTTGCAACATTATCCTATTTGCAGCATCATTACAGCCTACAACTTAAATGTAGTGTATGGGTAAAACTAAATTTGGTTTTACTTTGTTTTTCATGATGTCTTCTGAATGCAACAAGACTGTCTGAGTCTTTTTCTAAGTCTCACTAAAATGATGTGGAAAAGTCCCCAGTACTAGCTAAATGGTGCATAATAAAATAGTAGATTAACACGCTTGACAAATAGAAAGGGACATCTGTGATAAGGACAAGATAAGTTTCAGTCAGAAGATGCCTGAGTGGGAAGAAATCTTTCTCCAACATCTGTTTGGCTTGTCTGGATTAATCCTCTCCAATTACTCGGTTCTCTCTCTCTACAGGGAGGATGGATGGGTGGGGAAGTGTGTTCCAACATCAAAGTGATTGATCTCATGCACGCAGGAGTTTGAAAGGTCAGTTCAGTGGAAGGCAGACTCATGAGAATATGACTAACTGATCTAGATCTTGTGTGTACAGAGCGTGGAGAAAAAAATGCATGCTGGGCCCTTCATCTTTTTGTGGCCACAGTAGGTGACACAGTCAAAGTAGATGCTACACAGAAGGAATATTCCCTCCTCGCTACATCCATGGCAGTTGCCTTGGATAGGCAGGTGGGTGCCCACCTGTGTGTTTTGAATAGGTGATTTTTTTATACACTAACACACTAGACACTGCTATCACTTCACATCTTTGTTATGCTAATGCTTAGAGGGTGTGGGTTGAGACATATCAACTATGTGTACAGGAGACATTACAAATACAGTGCACAGTCCCTGTTCTAGTGTTTAGAGATGGTATTTCTCCCAGTAAAACCATCTAACTGCACTCCTGAAGTGTCACAGAGACCCAGTTAAATGAACCTCTAGCTACATTAGCTGATAAATGAGTACAAATTATGTTATTTATCTGTAGTTCCTTAAGGAATCCAGAACGATTTAAAGTAATCTATCTTCTTAGTACAAACATGATTTTTGAAGTCCTAGTCCAAAGCCTTGTAATTTAATCAGATGCATATGATGCCTCTTCCACATGTACCATCAGCTTCTCTCAGCAGAGTCCTTCGGCAGTAAGTAAAGTGCCTTGTGGGCTCTCCCAGGCAGCAATTTTCTAGCATGCTCTCCTTCACTTAAAACAGAAGACTCCTTGTATGCAACAGCTCCAGGGTCATGTATTTGGAAATATACACAAATCATCAAGGTAAAGAAGCCATTTATGAACTCTGTCTACCTTGAGAGTACCGTGGAAAGTCCATCACTACCTTCAGCAAATGCCTCCCACTGATGCGAGTCTGAATCATTATATATGAAATGCCAGACTTCTCTGCATAGGTGAACCTGGGCCCCCAGACAACTGCTCAGTATAATTAATGAGCAATAATTAATGAGCCAAAACCTCTTTTAATCTTCAAATTCTTTGCTATGAACTCTCAGCAAAATGCTTATGGTCTGATTATGCATGTGTAAATTTGACAAGATTTGTAACAAGTTCTTGATGACTTTGCATTTACAGATGCAGCTACTTGATTTAAGTTTTTGAAAACTGTCCAAATCCTTGGAGTGGTGATGAATTATGGTGACAAGATTTTTCTTTAAAATACAGAAACTAACCATGTATGAATGCCTGCAGGATACATTTTTTTTTGCTTGGCTTCTGAGATTTTCTTTTTGAGATTTTGAGATTTTTTTTTTTTTTTTTTTTTTTTTCTTGTGCCCATGAAACCTCTAGTCTCTTGCTATGACTGTTGTTTTTTCCTGGAAAAAGCCACAGTCATAGCAAGAGACTAGAGGTTTCATGGGCACAAGAAATCATAAGTACCAGCAGAAATTCCATTTATTGAGCAAAGCATAAAGATGTGTATAACTGTCGATTGCTATAGTTCTCAGAGAACTGGGACAGAGAAGTAATAGATAATTAATCTTTTCATCTGGTGGTTAAAATGTCCTATGCAATTTTATTTTTCTTTTCCTGGTTTTTCTCTCTCTCTCTCTCACTCTTTTTTTTTTTTTTTTTTTTTTTTTTTTTTTTTTTTTTTTTTTCCTTTCTTTAGTTTAAAGTGTAAACTGGTGCATTACCCAAAGTAAATTTTATGTACAAGTGGGTTTTATCAACTGGGAGGGTTATTGATATCTCACTAATGCAGGGTTTACAGTGTGCAAAATCTTTTATCATTATATTTCAGTAAATCAAGCTAAGGTATTTCTGGAAACATTACTTTGTGGAGCAGAGGAAGAAAGTACCTGTCTTTATATTTTCCATCCTGATCTTCTGGCAGATGAGATTTATTCTCTGAGGAGCCCATCAGCACTGCTCAGGTAGACAGATGGCTGCAGAACTGTGCAAAATGTTTTTTTCCCCAGCATTTCCAGACCTTGCTGGCTGAAGAAGTGAGGATGCAATGACAGTTAAGATGACCATGCCAGGTGATTTGGAGCTTATGCATGTACAGCTAAGTCTGATTGCCAAAAAAACGATATAAAATACGTCAAGCTAGAGAATGAACAGCTCTGTTATGCAGTCCTGTGACAGCTATGCAGGGAGATACACTTGGAAAAAAAGGACTCACTGAGAGTTAAATGGCACAATGGATGAGATGAACAGTACTAACCTAATTGTGTCCCCTGCACATTTGGAGATAAATCCCACAGATTGCAGCTGAAAGCTGCTTTCTAGAGGTTAGCACTTCCATGTTGGAAACAGGGTTAAATCAATGTGCAGCAGCATTAGAGTTACTCTTTACTTATTTTACAGTTTTGCAACAACTTTATTGGGGGTGAATAAAACCTGAGTCAATACCTAGTATTATAAACCAGATGCCACTCAGAAGATATATATTTAAAAACAATATCTGGAATGCATTAGTATATACTACTGATATTCTATCTTTTCTCCATTTGCCTAGTCTCTTAATCAATAGCTCCCATATTTTTATTGATTTTATAGCATAGATAATTGGTTCTGTAATAAAGAGTAACAGTATCAGCTTTTCCTCTCAAGGACTGCCAGCAAACAGAGAGCAACCCAGCTGGACCTCCCAGCATTAAACCATCCAAAGCTGATGGGGAAAGGTCAGAAGAGCACCAAATATCACCCCAGGTTGCCCAGAAGCTGGCACTGAGAACAGCACAGCATTATGACATGGGCGAAAAGTTCCTATATGTAGAAGAGGCTGTGAATGGGTGGTAAAACTGCAGACTAGACTGAAAACAGCAAAGAGAATATGCACATGAGTTTACTCTGCAGAGGAGAGATAGGAGCTGATGCTGGGAAATCTGTGAGCAGAAAAGTGCGTGTGTGCGTGACTGTGTTATGACAGGGGAAGGGAAAAGAAGACAATACAGACCGTGAGTAGAGGAAGCATCAAATTTTAAGGCTCTGAGTACATAAAACATGTACTTCCAACTGTACTGGTTGTAACTGGTGCTTCTTTGTGACTTTACAAGGCAGAAGTGCTGATCCAAGAGGACTAGAGAATGTATAAATAAAACAACTGAAGTGAAGGAGTGGGGGGGATCCTGTTTTTGTTTAATCATCTTCAACTTCCATTTCTGTTCAGCTGAATGTAGTGGGATGCAACAGTGGCTGAATGCAAGTCAGTGAAGCTGACTGTGGCAAAGCTAAATAGATCATAGGAGCAAATACCAGTATACTTAAGAGAATTACCTTATACACAGAGTCTAGTGGAAGGTGTCCCTGCTCAAGGCAAAGGGATTGGAACTACATGAAATTTAAGGTTCCTTCCAACCCAAACCATTCTATGATTCTGTGATCTTACAGAAACTTACTTGTTGCTCCAGCTTTAGTGATGAGACACTCAAAAGAGAACTTTGCTATTGCAGAATGGAGTAGTTTCAGCAACAGGCTATAATTTACCCTTTTAATGCTCTCTGAGAAACTCACCTTTAGTCCACATTTGAGGATGAAAACAGCTGTAGCAACGTTGTGGTTTATATTGGCAAGCAGTTACTTCTTAATATTGATGAGAATAGAGGTTAAAATTGAAGCAGCTATTCAAATTCCAGCCATCTATTACAAGGCAGCATTTATTGCTCCTATATACTGTGAAATGGGAGTTGGCACAAATCACAAAAAAATCCAGCACTACTGTAAAGATCTGCCAAATCTCCTATAAGGAGGGAAATATCCTTTTTGGAAAATACACCTACTAGAAAGCATGGTAAAATTGGTGGAAAAATTACTTAAGCTGTAAATTATAAAATGGTTACCTTCTTTCTGGAACTGTTTATGCCAGAAATAGCATACCAAGAAGGAAAACTCATGAAAAAAGACATTTTTTTTGGAAAGGACAAAAAAACCCAATACCCCCCCCCAAAAAAAAACCCAAACCAACCCCCCAAAAAACCCAACCCCAAAAAAGCAGAAGAAAGTCTCACAAGGAAAGGGTTGCTTCCAGTTTTGTTTCTCACATGCGTCTACTATAGAAAGCACAAACCATTTGATTTTCATAATGGCATATGAAAAGCAGAAAGAGAGGGAAGAAGTGGGAGAAGCACTCTGCATTGAAATGGTACCAGTGGGGTGCGTGATGATGGCACCTGTGGAGGGGGAACAGTACATATTCTGCTCTATTGGTCTTTTCCCCAGAAGTGGATCTTCACCTGGAAAAGCCTTAAAAGAACAAAAAGTCTCAGGTACAGACATTTCAACACAATGTCAAAGCTTCCTACCTGCAAAAAACATTGTCTTACTTAGTTTATTATACACCTTGTTTTTCACAGGATCAATCTTCTTTCCACATCAATCCTCTCTGGTCAATATATGCTAATAAATGCAAGCCAAGCAGGAACACAATAAATAAAATGATCCTTCTCATCACTAATTTTATATTCAGTTCTGACTGTTTTGAGGGTTTTGGTTTTTTTTTGAGTATTAAAGTATTTCACCATCATTAATAAACTTTAATTCTTCTCGTGAATTAACGGGCTGCTGTTAGTCTCATTTTTTGAGATAAGACAATTGAGGTTGAGAAGGAAATTTCTTATCTATTACTTTTAGTGTACAGTAGGAGACACATAACCTGACTTTTCAAGGAACTTAGCATTATTAAGCCCTTTGTGTATATGACCATGAAGTATCACAAGTTAGGACATCTCAGAAGTCTTTTTGGTCCAGGGTTAAAAAAGGTATGCATCCCACTGATTTCACTGTATATCGATATTTAAAGTATGTATCCCACCAACTACAGCTGCAACAGTGACTGCTCAGCATTCTGCAAGGCCAATATCAAAAAATGCAAGCCAACAAACCAGAAATTGAGAAGGACTCAACTCGAGTAAACTAGGGCCTTGTAAAAATGCCCCTCTGAGTAATATACCCAATGTCATTCAGAAACACAACCGATATCATCCTTTCCCATCCTGAACTCTGTGCATTTTATTATGTATCTTTCAATAGGTGCAGCAACAAAGTGCTTCATGCTTTAGACATAACTTCATATCTCTTCTTTACTCAAAGGAGATCCATGCTGCACAGTTTAAAGGAAATACTCCCTGTTGAAAATGTTTTGAACAAGCAATTTAAGGCTGTGATAAAACATACGTTTGGTGTGTGAATTAAGGTTACATGAGCGAACTTAACTCTACCATCTCCTGACTTGCATCCTTGATTCTCCCGCTGTTTTCAGACCTTGGCAGAGATAATTTTCCTTCTTCCACTAAGTCCCTCATTCCTCATATTCTTGAGATATTCAATAAGGGAAAATTATGCTGACACTCAACCACATCTTCCTATAAGCTTATGTAATCATCAGCAAAAAGCTGCCTCTAATGTAAGCCCTTCCCTCCTAGTGTCACATCAGTGAAATGTTTTGCTGATGCAGCCTCTGCTAGGTGTTGGATCATGGATGAGTCTGTCACAGTATTCATCACTCTCTCCTTTTAATACCTGTTCATTCTGCAGGCCAACTAATTGGGAAAAGGTTGGTGCCAAGAGCTCAATATGTTTACATCCTATGTGGAATATTTAATGACACTGAAGTCCTGCCCTTTTCAGGACAGCAAACAGCAAATAGCCATAGCATTTTAAAATGCAAAAGATTATTTCATGAAATTGTTTCCTCTGCATCCAAACAGAGTAAGGCACAAACTAATTCATAGCTGAGAGCAGCTTTTTGCTCCAAGCATCTCACAGATGTGAGATCTCTCACCCTGTCCATGCAGGGGCGTTGGAACTGGATGATCTTTAAGGTCCCTTCCAACTCTTAACTATTTTATGATTCTATGATTTCCCTTGGACTTGCTTTTCAGTGTCATTAGCAGTGACTGTAATTACTTTTGGTTTCTGGAGAAGTGCAAGGAATTGCTGCCTGTGGAGATCTGTGAGGACCATTTAATGCAACTCTGAAAGGGCCAGTGAGGGGGTAAAGGAGAGTGGCTGCTTCTAGCCAGATTGCACCACTGGAATGTGGGTTGATTTGGGTGTCAAATTAGAATTAGAAGAATTTTTAGGAAAAAGAACTCTATTACATTATTGTCCTAATGCAGGGCACGCTGTATTAGGACAAGGGAATGAGATTGCAACAAGGAAATAAATTCAAACCAAATTTATTCTGGTGCAATGGGATCTTTAATGAATAGGATAATTAGTAGAACAGGAGTCAGAAGTCACCTGACAGTCCCTGGTGTTTCAAACCAAATACTGAAATTCCCTGGAAAACTGTGATCTCTTGGTCTTATTGCAATTCCTTGAGTGTAATTTTGTCTAACATCTGCTGATCAAGACTAGATGTGTACAACGCAGATATTCAGTGCAAAAGCTATATTTTCATCTCAGTGGCCCCTTAGAAAGAGAACCAGAGCTGACTCAGAGGAATCGGTGCTTTCCACAAAATTACTACTTTGTGTGGCACTTTGAGCGGTTTTTATGTAAATCTAAATTTTCCCTGCTTTAGATCTGGTACTATGTTTTGGTAGGGTTGCAGGCTAGAAACAGCTTTAGCTACATACTTCTGCCATAATATTTTTTCTAGACATGCACAGAAGAAACCCAGGTTAAAAAATCCCTCTAAGAGGAAATGATGAATCATACACAAAAGATTAAGGAACACTAAGAGACTGTTGCATTGACTTTAAAAAGTGAGGAAGGTGGATATTTTCCTGCACTAGTAATCAGATTACCAAGGCAATAGAATGAGGAATTAGGAACAGAACAGATAACAGTCAAAGAGGTTATTAAATTATTATGGAGTCTAGGACCTGATATAATAGAACAACATCTACTCAACCAATACTTCAGACTTCAAAAGCAAACTGGGAAAATGAGCAAGAAACCTTTACTGGATGAATACATTATCAAGTTATTTGACAAAAACAAACCCTGAAAGATTATGAATCTGACTGAAAAAAAGTTTTCAATCCAGGGAGAAAAGTTCTAAATACAGTCCTTAGGTTACAAATGAGGGAACTCTGGGTACCTTAAGAAAACAAGCATAGTCATAGCCCCCTGTGAATATAGGCAATCATTAGTCATTCATACATATGTACACATGAATTTATTCACCTATAAATATGTGATATTTTTCTCAGGCTTCAAAAAACCTCAGTTTCTGCAAAGCCTTATTTAAAAAAATAGTTATCTCAATTTTATTATAAGCTCTGTGATACATAACACCTTTCTTAAACCTGAGTTCTGCAGTCAAAAGATTGCATGAAATAACAGCAGAAGGGAAAAAAAGAGAAGAGATTTTAACCCCCTTGGCTTTAAGCGAAAAAGTTTAAAGCACGGAAGAAATGCAGAGTAAAAGCTTAAAATGTCAAGATGATCCTCCTTAAATAAAAATATCTAATCACTTCTGTTCTATTATTATTTTTGCAGGTCTTGCCTTATATTTTTTTAAATGTTATTATTTTATTTAAACTTTTAGGATTAGATAAGTGCAACCTATTCACCTTGTAAGCCATTTTTGTGTGTGCCTCTCTGTGACCTACTGAGGGCTTGACAGAGTGGCAGCTGTTTTGTCACTGCTCTAGACAGATACTTGTTTATCCCACAGAGAACGGAATGCAGAAAGATGATGCTCTACCCAGAGCAGATCGAGTAATCTTTTGGCTAGAAGGCTTTAAGAATAAGTACTGTCTCCAGGCAAAGCATCTTTTGTTACACTGTCTGTAACCACAGACAATTTATATCCATATTCATTGCATTTTATCTAGGTACTTTTAATATAGGCATTAAAATAACATTTTTAAAGTTTAGCTTTTCAGGGTAAGGAATTTATTTGTCTGGTAAGCGTTTTGCTTTTGCTGCCCTTTAAACTTTTCCAACCTATTTATGTAAAGAGAGTCAGTGAAGGATTTTGAAACACCCCTGATGATAAGCAGATTTGGGGCACCACCACTGTAAGCCATGTCCATGTCCATGACTGCATCTTTTAGTGGCAGTGTTATTCACAAGCATTACAAGCTTACCACCTCCTCACCTTCTTATTCCTTCTAATTACACCAGTTCTGCTTGGGTTTTTCAAATTTCTTTTTTTGAAGTTTGTTTGGTTTTTTGTTTTGGTTTGGTTTTGGGTTTTTTTGTGGGACATCACTATCGAAGTACTGAGCTATTGTAAATGAACTTATAGAAATGTATCTTCACAAAGTTATATCCCTAGATACTGTGTAGCTTTGTTAAGTCCTACATATTCCATTGGAGATGGCTCAATAGTACCACTTGACATGCCATTTATGCTTAAGAACCATTCAAATGAAAACTTTTTTCTGGCACGTATGAACAATGGGATATGTTAAAAGCATTTAAAATGGTATTCCCTAAAATCATTTGTGCATGATAAAGTTGGGTAAAAATGAACTCATTGGTTGTCTATTGAATCTAAAAATCTTGAAAAAAAATATCTGTTTAACTGTAATGAAAAATCATAGTTTGTATTGAATTTATTTTTCTATTTTTAAGATAAAAATAGAATATAAAATTTCAGAATGAAAAATATGTGGGATATAATAAGACTGGATACTTTTTAAGGAAGCACAGTAATTAATAAGTGTTCTGAGGTTTCCTTTCCCCTCCTATGAACAGTTTGGCAAATGGACCTGAACTCCGAAAAAAAATTGTCACCGGATTTGTCTTTATAATTCAGAAATAATCCTCCAGATTTTGCATCCGGCTGTATTGCCAATAGGGTGCAATGCAAGAAAAGTCTATTACTGATCATCAGATTGTGTGTAGCATTTCCCAAACATGAAATACATATTATTTACAGAAGAGATAAAATTCATGAATTATGATAGATAATGTCTTGTGGAAATGGTTTTGTTTTTCTGTGTAATGCAAAAAACCCACAACCCTACCATGACTGGAAATTTTCCAAACAGTTATAACAAGAATAATAAAGCCTTAATATAAAATGCAGAAGAAAGGCACGAATAATTAAAGACTTTAAGAAAGAATAGAAGGTAATCTTAAAATCACTTGTAATGTAAAGGACTTCTGCAAATACAATATTCCATTAACACCGTGGAGCTGGAAATTGGTCTCATTTCATTTGATATACTATTAAGGTGAAATGCCCATTACTTACAGAAAGCTCTGCTACTTTCCTTGCTACTGCACTGGGGAGGGGGCAAGCAGTGTGTGTGGAAAGCTCTTAAATAGAATATCTTAATGGATCAGGGTCTAATTGCTAAGCCCCTGGGCTAAAACATCATTTCTGAAGCTGACACCTCCAGATGCTGAATAAGCAAAGTTTAGCAGCAGGCCTGCAGACCCACTGCAGCACATAGCCTGGAAAGGGGTATTTTAAATCTATGCAAAGGCTCTAGGAGACATTATTCTCAGAATACTTAGATCATGGATCCTGAATTCTCTCCCTGAAGAGTCCCTTCATCACAGGCTGTACCAGTAACACACATCTTAGATGCTGGAAAGTGTCAGACCCTCCCTGTCTCTGTGGTGAATCACTGCTTAAGTTGTAGGAATGTACTTTCTGCCCAAGGGTGTGCTTTATTCTTAACCTCCTTTCCTTAACTGAGGAACTGATTTTAGGTTTGTTATTCAGCAAAATAGTTCAGCACTTCCTTAACTTGAATGCATCTTTTTAAATAAGTGTGCACATAAACTGCATGCTAAAAAGAGGTCTAGGCTTCAAAATGTCTTTAAGATCAGTCACATTTGCATCCCTGACTGGAGCTCATTGAATGGAAAGCTATGCCCTGGTATGTTGACATAGATATAGAGCTGTGATGTCCTGTCACTTCTGAATCTGACCTAGCAAACTACTGTGGCAAAGCTGTGTGGGCTTATGAGCTGACATCCCAGCTCATTGTAAATTTACCCATTCTACAGGTCCAGGACACTGAAGCTGCACTACACACAGCTCACTTGAGTTTGGTAAAATCAGCTTGAGTTTGGTAAAAGACTAATTAGAGCCCATTCCCCAAGTATGGAAAATGTTATTTTTCATAGCCTTCTGCTCTTGCTCCTACTGTTACTGCTCTCCCATCCCTGCTGAGCTCAGGGCTGGCATTCCAGAGATAAAAGCCAAGCTGAGGGCACGATGCACACATATATGCATACAAATGTATATGTACACACTTTTTCAGACATGAGCTTGAAAATCTACAGTCCCAAAGGGCTTGGCTGACAGATGTGTTCCCATATCCAGTATCCTAAAAATCTCCCTGTAACTCATCTAGCCAAAACAGGGCTCTACAGGACAAGTCTGCTCACCCTATATTGGTAAGGGAATAAAGGGAAAGTGTGAAAAAAAAAAGGACTATGACAAAGCCAAGAGAATGATGGAGATGAGACATTCTCTGACAGTGCACCCAGGAAAAGAAGCAAGCCCCAGGTGGCAGCAGGGGAGAAAAAGGGCTAAGAGATTTTAAAATGGCCTAATCCCTTTCTGGAAACAGCCACGCAGCATGAGTGGATGTTCTGTAATCTTTTTTAAAGGAAAAAGCAACACCACTGCAACACCGCCTTCTCATGACTGTCAATTGTTACATTTTAATTCAATATATAATCCTGGAAAGCAGCCCTAGAGAAGTTATAGTATAGCAGTTCCACCTCTCAGAATGCATTATGCCTGTTTTTTATTACTGCTTAATATTCAGCTTTACAGCCTTATCAGAATGGAAATCATAAAGAACGAAGCCAGATGTTACTGTTCCTACAGCAAATACTTACTGTAACAAATTTCTTCATCAATAATTAATTTTCAGTAACAGTTCTTTGGCATCATGACACTACTGCTAAAAAAAAAATGTAAATATTTATACTGATAAGCTATTCTATACTGTCTAAATATTAAGACAGACTTTTTTTTCTATGCAAACACTACAGCACTAAGCACTATATGGATGCATAATGGTCAGGGTAACAGATAGACAAGAAAAGAGACAGACTTGTTTTATCCACATTTATGCTAATACCTCACAGCAAATCTTAAAAAGTAAAACAAAGCTTCTGTGAATAGAATATACCTACCTTGCAAGTGGTTTTATTTGGGATAAATCCTACACCACTGTAGAGAACTGCTGGGTCCTTCTTCCTGAACAGAGAATTAGTAAGGGTAAAGGAAGGAACAAGAACACTAGGAAAGAACTAGGATCGAGAGCTTCAAGCCACTGGCAGGAGTATCAAAAGTAATAATTTCTTATGCTCAAATTAGAAAAAAACAACATTTCAACATCCCATCAGCCCACTAAGGTATTTTCAAAGTACTCTTTCTAAGTAAGAAGGTAAGTTTCCTGCCATCGTTGACACTTTTCTATTTTAAATTTTAACAGATGCAATGTAAGTGGACCCCATATTGTCTGACATAATTCCTTCCAAAGCCTGTTCAGGTGGTCTAACTCACAATAATTACACATTTTAGGAATATGGTGAATCTAACATATATACTGAATTTTGATACCTGGTGACAAAGGGGTGACTTACCTGGATTCATGAGTTTTTAATTACTGAATCACAGAATCATCCGGGTTGGAAAGGACCTCTGAGCTCATCAAGTCCAACCTTGATCCACTGCCACCATGATCACCAGACCATGGCACTGAGTGCCACATCCAGACTCCTCCTAAAAACCTCCAGGGACAGAGAATCCACCACATCCCTGGGCAGCCCATTCCAATGCCTGATCACCCTCTCCGTAAAGAATATTTTCCTAATATCCAACCTAAACCTCCCCTGGCAGAGCTTAAGTCCATGCCCTCTTGTCTTACTGACGGCTGCCTGGGAGAAGAGACCAACTCCCCTCTGGCTACACCCTCCTTTCAGGGAGTTGTAGAGAGTGATGAGCTCTTCCTCAAGTAATGTTTTGTACTTTCAAGATGTTATAGACTGAAGAATCAAGCATGGAGCACAGGAATAACAGAAGCAGTTTCTGGTCAATTTGAGTAAGAATGGAAGAATGTCAACCAGGGCAGTTGCTCTGTGTAATCGAATTACAGATTAAAGCATGGTGTGTTTACCTTGTTCCTACTACTATCAATACAGCAGCATGTGGAAAGAATATTTGTATTTTTATCACGATAAAGCCTTGACCACTTGCTCCAGCCTTGCTTTGAAGGCTGTATACATCAGGGTCTTCATACCCAGTGCTGTTTTTTCCTTAAGAAGCATTAAAGGGAAGGTGATGAGGGGCAACGAGGTTTCTGATGGGCCACTGGGGAAAGGAGTTACTGACAGAAAATGTCAAGGTAGAAATTCTTGGCACAGTAATCAAGACAGGCTCTCAGGACTTTTTAAAATATGCCTTTAAATCTACTTACAGTCTGGCTGAAACCAGATTTACAGTCTATTTTTGCAGCTGCCAGTCTCCACTTAGAAAAGCTTTAGTGCTGGATAGGGATAGTGTACTTCAAAAGGGAGACAGAAACCTTTGAAGTGCACATCGGCTGATGCAGAGGGTTAACTGGAAGTATAGGTTTCCTTTGACAACAGAAGTATTTAGAAATGTCAGAATCCCAGTGTTCAGGATTTCATCTGTCTATGTGGACAAAGTCTTAGGTTTTACTACCATATGTGTTTATGTAACTAGAAAGCCCATTTTCTATAGTTGTCTTGTTTGTACCTGTGCACAGGGGAGGGACAGAAGCCACCTATTCTTATTGTGGTATTTCTGCATTTAAGAGAATATCTGTAAAGAGCAAACTCTGGACTCAGCATAAATCAGTATCACCAGTGGTTAGTCAAGCACATCTTTTAACTTTAAAATTTTGTTTAAAAAAGTACAAAATCTGGCATTCTGTTACCTTCTTTCAAATAAATTTTTTACAGTGTTTGTGGAATTTATCAAAGTCTGCTAACTGAACAAAATAGTGCCCAAAATTTTCAGTGAAGTAGACTACTTTGGAAATTATTTATGTGAAATACCTGTCAGAAAAGGAAGAAAATATCCTACTATTCACTGCCAAAAAAACTCCCATTACTTATAGAGGGGTGGTTTTTTTCAGTTAATTCAAATACCTGTCTCAAAAATAAATTCAAGTACAAGCAAATCTCTTTGCCTATAACCATTACAAGTAAAAATTTATTCCAGGGGAACTAACCAAGAGATGTGTGGTAGTTAGAATGTAGCTAGCTGCATATATTAGAGTACTGTTGATATTGAGTAACAGTTCTGTACTGATGACTATTGTATTTCTACTAAAAATGGGAGCTAGAAATAAAAAGTGGATAGCTACAGTATACCTAGAACTACAACAAAACAAAAACAAAAAACAAAAAAAAGGAAAAAAATCCCAACCCCCCATTTTAAGAACTACACCTCTACTTACATTTTTTCTTTTTGTCATAACTCAAACAGCATGTTTAATATATATATTTCTAGAAAAAAAAATAGCAGGAAAAAAATTTTTAGAGAAAAAAATGAGAAAATCTAGCCCAAAACCTAACAGATTTTTTTTCTAAGGATGTGTGGCAGTTGATTCTGTCAACAAGCACAAAAAAAAAGTAAGAAAACAACAACTCTAGAGAACTAATTATCCACATATACTTCAATTTTTTGTCTGTGGTACCACTGGTAGACTGCCTGGCTGTTGGAAGTAATGAGTACAGGGTTATCAACGAGGTTCAGAGGTATTACTTGCAGGCTTCTTAAATCTCCCACATCTCAGATTAATGACTCCAGAATATGCCACAGTCCAACATCTAAGCCATTAATCTGAGATGTGGGAGATTTAAGAAGCCTGCAAGTAATACCTCTGAACCTCGTTGATAACCCTGTACTCATATCATTAAGGAAGTGCTACAAGTACCCTTCTACTTGCTTTATTCCCTGCCACAAGAAGAGATAGTTCTCTAGGTAAGGATACATGTAGAAAGTATACCCATGGATTCTACATTATTTGCTAGATGCATGGTAAATAAATTTTGAATAGCATTGGTCTGTGTTTAGAGTGTACTATGGTTTCAGAGACACCATTCTGCCTTTCTGAGAGCCAGCAAGCCTTTGGGGTGCTATCCCATACTGTACTGATTTCCTGGCTTAGATAACTTGTGAGATGGAGGAGTTTCTGTAACCAGGCTTGGCCACGCTTTAACAGGTGCCAGAGCTGGTTTGGCATGCTTTAAGATTATCACCACTGAATGTATGCTGTTTACAAGCTCCTGCTTCTCTAACAGATTATCTGAGATTAACTTCTCTACAGATTATCTGAGGTGTTAAAATCTGTATAAATCTTATTTCAAGTTAGGATCAAAAAGAACTTTTCTCAATTTTCATCTTGTATGTTGACCATCTACAGTTCTGGGATACACAAATTTTAACTTAAATTGGCTGAAGAAGCAAATTTGATTTTATAATTTGTTTTGTATGCAAAACCACTTTTTGGTTGCAATATATCAAGAGAAGAGAAAAAAGTATGAGGAAGCATACATGCCTGGAGCTAGATCCACCAAACCAGGAGGACAGTTTTACACCCAGATTTGCTGGGTAAAAGCTGATCTAAAAACTAAAGTAGCTGACAGCTTCTGGGTTTCTGCCCCATTTTAGGAATCTTCAATCAGTTGCTGCAGTAGTTTGTGTGCCTCCTTCCCCTGCCATCAGCACAGGGGACTGCAGCCAGGGCCACTTTACTCCTGGCTGGTCTCCAGCTGCTAGAACAGCTGGCCCCTTGAGGCTGCTGGCAATCAGTGAAAATCAAATCAGCCCTCTGCTGTGAACTGATGCTGGAGTGAACTGATGCTGGGAACTTTGCAGGATTAGGAAAGCACAGAGCTAGTATACTGTTCCTTCTTGGCCAGAAATGGGGATCAACATTTACACATGACTACTTTCTCTTTCAAGTGGTGTTTCAGCCTGCTCTAGTGCTTTAGAAACTTCACATTTAGAAACATGCATTTAGTATTTTTATAACAAAACTAAGGAGGTTAAAAACTTGTAAGAGAAATCGGGTCAAAGTTTTACATTTATTCCAGTAAAGTTATTCTAAATCAAATTTTAATCTAAGGAGATATGAAAACAGCAATGTTTACATAGCAAGATAAACACTTTCTGGAGCAAGTTGTGTAATGGGAAGCAAAGAAGCCATGCATTTATCCTTGTTCTAGGAGCTTTTGCTCTAGTGTTGGTCCAGTTTGATTTCTCTTTTACATGGACAATAATAGAGTAGATATGTGGTCCTAGTGTTGGACCACACAAATAACACATTGTTTCATAAAGCCAATTCTGATTTGACTTTCACTTACTTGGAAGGTCTGTCAGAGGTCCATCACAACATGGTTAGTGGGCAGAAACTCCAGCATTGCCTCCTTGTCTCCAAGGGCCAGCGCTTGACAGATGAGAGTTCTTGATTCCCTTTTCCTCTTGGGCAGCTTTGTTTCCTTGCCATTCTTAAAGGATATAGAAATAGAAAAGCAGTATTTTGTATCAGTTGTCTAACTTCGGCCACTCCTGTCTCACAGAGCGCCTCTGCTCACTCCACTTTGTGGCATCTTTTGTTGTGCCCTGCTCTATTTACGTGAATCTAAGTCAGCATTTCCTGAGAAAATGCTGCTTAATAATTTCGGAGTCATTTATTTTGGCTTCATCAGTGCATAGTTCAGCAGAGTAAAGAATAAAAAAGAGGAGCAGGATGACCTGATCCCAGTATTTGTATTGACTTAGAGCAATACCTGTCCAAGAAAATGCAGTTTCTTTGGCAAGCTTGCTCACGCCAGGAATATGCGTGAATATTAAAATCCCCAGAAAGACAAGGCACTTTCTAGTGAGTAATTTTCCATATCAGGTGGTGAAAATAATGGGGCTTTGCCCCATTATGAAGCTGGAAGTACATATTCACTCTGAATTGATTGGTAGTCAGTCAGTAAATGTAACTATATCAGCACAAGCTTCACTGCAACGCCACAATTTGTTTCACTCCTTTCCATGTTTTAAGCTTCCTGCATATTGCTTTCCTGGCCCTCGCTGCTGCGGTATTTATCTTTAGCTTCTCGAATTTTTCCTCTCCAGTTGAAGGTTTCTCAGGTAATGTTAGCAGCTATTCCACACCTGGTGCTATATTTTTGAGGACTGATCGGTAGGACAACATATTATCATTTGAAACAGAGATTTCTTTTAAACTGGTGAAGTTCAAAAGGAATTGCAGGCACTTGCTTTCATTCCTCTAGAGACAAGCTGTCTTTTTGAGACTGGTTAGATTCCTACAGAAAAGAAAAAAAATAAAGGCCTCAGTACCAAGATACCATGGACAGCAATGATAGCCCATGCCATGGCATCCACATAGGAAATTCTTGTTAAAACAGTAAGAAAACTGTCCTCTGCAGCTTGCCTAAGCAGATCAAGTGCCTGGAGATGCTGAAGTCTGCTGAATGTCTCAGTCATTGCCATGGCATATATATTTTGTGCACAGGTTCTGCTTTCTCTCTTGTATCCTGAGCTTGAAAAAAAGCCAAACAAAACCACACTTGATAGCTCAGTGACTTTCCACAAGGTTTCTCCAGTTTCTTCTCCATCTACATATAACTAAATTGCCAAACCTTTTCTGTTCATCTGCCGTCCTCTAATACAGTCCATGTTGTCTCAGCAGCCAGTGCCACCTTTCCTGGTCTGGTCCATAAGGCTCCCATTCTAACCATTTCCTGCTGATTTAGAATTTGGCCTCGTGCAAATATTAATGATAGCCTGACCATTTGTGTCATGCTTTATATCCAGTACAACTGTCTTGATTTACCTCATTATGAAGAAACAAATACCATTGCCACGGAGTTCAACTTTTTTTTTCCTCACGAGAGACTGCTGCTCCTATTAACATGCTTATAACTCCTAGAATTAAAACACTCAGATTAAAAACTGGACCTTGGTTGTTCTGCAGAAATGGGGAAATACTCCCTGTCTCAGCATTTAGACACAGGCCAAAGAGAAATACAGCATTCTGATGGGAATCCTAATCAGTTGCTCAACCAGTACAATGGCTTTAATACTTTTCTTCTGCTAAGCATCACATCTACTTTATTCACAGATGCATCACAATGAGTCTTCCAACAGTTAAATTAAAGACAAGAAAAAAGGAGAGAGAGTGAGAGCCCTTAACCTCATCTTACCTCTGTCTCCCACAGAAAACTACATACAAGCATTACATTTGGACTGGCTTGCATTGACTGCTGATTGATTGCTAAATTCACTACTGGCTGCTCTATGTAAATAAATGCTGGGAAGACTCTGGCCCTCTATTTTGAAGGCCCACCTAACTGAATGCCTAAAATTGAAACAGCAGGAGTAATTTAGCTTCCACAGTTTGGTTTTGGGGTTTTTTTGGTTTTTTTTTTGTTTTGTTTTTTTCAGATCCCAACTGCCTCTTAGAGAGATTTGCTGCTGCTATTTTTTTTTTTTAACAGACCATCTGTCTCATTTTGTATTCTAAAGCATTCTTCCCCATTTCTTGTCAAGTTTCCAGCAGAGTAAGAAGTTAGTTGGACTGCTCTTGCTCTAGATAGTTAGCATATTGATGTTCTGCTGCTGGTGCAGCAGAAAAAAGAAAGGGCAACCCATTTTACATTCTCTTTATCTGGACAGGAATTCCTTCAGTCCACTCAGCAGGGAAGGCTCTTGGCATCTTCACAGCTCTTCCAACAAGTTCACATGCACTGAAGTCATTACAAACTCAGGGGTGACCCCTCCTGTGAAACCTTAGGACCAAACTAGCAATCCTGTCCTCAACCAAGGAACTTCCTGAGAAATTGTGGATGCCCCCTCCTTGAAAGTGTTCAAGGCCAGGCTGGATGGGTCTTTGAGGAACCTTATTTAGTGGGAGGTGTCCCTGCCCATGAAGAGGGGTCGGAACTACATGATCTCTAAGGTCTCTTCCAACCCAAACCGTTCTGTGGTTTGGTACAGATGGGTAGAACATGCTGGAGACTTCCCTGAGAGAATACAGCTCTTACTGTTGTCATATCCAGCTAGTTAGACCATATTAAGAAAAACATACTTGCTGCAGATCTTTTGGGCACCAGTTGCTGACAGAACACTAGGTATAGTAGAGATACAAAAAAAGTACCCTCTGAAGTCTGAAACAGAACTGGAGAGAATTTAAAAAGCACTTCATTCTGCACCTCCAAGCCATAAGTGTAATCAAAACTGAAGGTGGGCAGAATATTTTATTTCTTTTGGTATATAATTGTAGAGCCATAGAATGGTTTGGTTGGAAAGGACTTTAAACATCATCTAGTTCTAACCCCACTCTGCACAGGAAGGGACACCTCCTGTTAGATAAAGTTGCTCAAAACCCCATCCAGCCTGGCCTTGAACACTTCCAAGGAAGTGTAGGTATCTACAACTTCCCTGGGCAAACTGTGCCCGTGTCTCATCACCCTCACAACCTCTGCTCCTGACTCTCATATGTTTAACTGTTTCCAGCTAAAGCAGGTGGGGAAACCACTTATAATACAAAATGTGTGGATTGTCCATTCTATACCAAAAAATTGAAACACACAAGGCTTAAGAGAAATGAAAACACAGAAGAATTATTACTGAAATAAGGCTAAACAGTAGATTTTGCTGAGTCCTTCGAAGAAATCTGGGAAGACTTAAAAGCTAGTAATAATCTCATTTGGTTTAAGACACCTAGGGTGTTGCTGTTTCCTTGAACAATTTCTACAAACTCCTTTATAGCCATTGGAGAGAGGTATGATCTTCTGGAATATGATAAATCTATTTCAGAAATCCACCTCAGTGTAAGCTGAAGTACTCTCCAGAAGTACCTGTTTTCTGTAATTGACAACAGCCTGAATGACTAACACGGCTGTAGATGTATTTACTTCAGGATTAGCATTTGACTAAATGAATCCCTCACAAAGAAACTACTGGAAGATTCAGAAATAGTCACTTAGGAAGCCATTACAATTTGGCAAGAAAATGGAGGCAGGCTGCTGCTAATGGGAGTCATTAGTGCTCTAATGCAGCAGGCATCAGGATTATCACGCCTGTGAAATCTACCTGCAAGAAAGAGCTCCATCACCAGGTCACCACCCTCTGGCACTGGCCCTGATTTCTGAACTCCAACCTCACATCCTTGCTGAGGAAATTCTGAGCACGCCTGACTTGCCCAGGGACTCATGTGGCTTTGGAAGACCACAATAAATGGGACAAAATACCACTACAAATAAAATTGGCATGTGGCAGCAAGGCTGAAAGCAACCCCTATGGAGGAGTGTAGGAAACCATATTAACTGCATATACCAAGCATGCATGCATCATATATAAAAATAAAAGACTCCAGAACAAGAACTACTACTCCATTGCTTTGCAAATGTTTACAAACAGAGTGTAGGAGGTACAGACAACAACTGAGAGATTCTTCACAGGAGCAATGGAAAGTGTTTTTGGAGGGCATGATAGGAATATTAGAATAAAAGCAAGTGAGACATTTACTGACTTATGCTGAGCATAAATAGAAAGGCTGAGTAGGGTGCCAAAACTGTCACTGCAAGTGGAAGCTACAATTTCCAGATAATTTATTATTATCAAAGGGTGATAAGAAAAACAAACATACTGTAGTTTCTCTGTAATATAGGCAATGAGGCAAAAACCCAAAGAAGATATTAAATTTCTGCCATTATCAGAGAAATTGAACATTACCAGGTTCAAGAATATGTGACTGCTCTTTCTGTTAAGAAGGTGCATTTCTGAAATGACAGTTCATGTTTTTTAGGAGGCAGGTGAATTTTCAAAGTACTAAACACCAGAGAGTCACAGTTATAGCCAATATCTAGGTGACAGCTGCTTTCTGTTCTCACCTGGCTACCTTCCTAGGGGAAGATGCAAAGGGGAATAATGTAGAAAGTCTTCAAGGTTGTAAAAGAAATAGAACAGGGTTAATGAATAATAATGATAGTGAATCACAAATGTATACCAATATGAAAATATGGAACCTGCACTTCTCAGCTGGTAATTACTTCCCAACTCGAAAAGTCCCACACTGGACTCAGCAGCACATGGAGGTGCCTGAGTCCAGGGTCCCAGAAAGTACATAAAAGCCTTGGATAAGCTGCACCAGTCCTACCCAGGGAGGCAGGAGAAAACAACCTGTCTCCATGAACTATATTCTCCAGCAAGAAAACAGGATGCAGGAACACCAGCAGCAGTACAGGGAAGGTCCTGGAATGTCCCTGGCCAGTATAGCTGTAGGCAATTTTTTTGGTATTAACCAGGTGGCTTGAGCTAAATATATGTCCCAGTTTTTGAAAGTTACACCACTCATTGCTTTCTGGGTGTTTTTTTGGCAAGCCATTATGACATTCAATCTTTCCAGAGGCTGGTGCATGGTGGTAAAGGATATAGTAGATTCACTCTATACCGTGCTCCTTGGTCCAGTTACCTATTAGGCTGTTTTTGAAATGAGTCCTGTTGTCTGATTCAATCCCCTCTGGGGCCCCATGCCACCATAAAATTTGCCTTTCAAAGCCCAGAATTATGGGCTGTGGCATGAGGCACGAGATGCTTCCAGCCATCTGGTGCTTTCTTCATACATAGTGCTCATCCTGGAGTGTTAGAAGAACTGTGATATAATCAATCTGCCAGGACTCTCCATATTTATATTTAGGCCAGTGTTTCCCATACCACGAAGTTTTTAGCTGTCTTAACAGCAGCACAAGTACTATACTTGTGGATAATCTGGGTGATAACATCCATGGTTAAATCCACCCCTATAGTCCTACCACAGATTCATAATATTAGCTTTTATAAAACTCCTCCTGCTCCTTTTTCTTTTATTCTAAAAAAGATAACATAAAAAGAGAACACCTCCTAATGCTGTGATTGGGACATATGACCTGCAAAACCAAATAGCCTTACAACCTATTTTATTCTTTATTTCTACAATACTTAATGCAGAGAAATTACTTGCATTAGCTGATGCCATTTATGCTGCCTAAATTATCCCCAGGGCCCTGGCTGTCTACCTTATGAAACCAGAGCACAATCTGAGTTAGGGTTTTTATATACCTTTTTGGAAAGCACCATTTTAAGGAACTACCATTTGGGTTCATTTATTTGACTGAAAAATTCAACAGCTTGATAGTATGGATAAAAGGCCTCAGGAGACAAATGTAGCCAGCAAGTTATTTGTCTGTGATGTAGCTACCCAGTCTCTTAAAAGCACTGATGTGTAAAACTGTTCTGTGTTCAGGGGTTGCAAGTCTTAATACAAAGCTTATGGTTTTAACACTGCTGAGGCACTGGAAAAAACAGCACAGAATTGAACTGTCACTAAAGAGCTCAAGGGGCAGTTTGGAGTCAATTTCTTAACAAAATAGGGTTAACACTGCAGACTGGTGGCTTGTATATTGGTGCGTGTGAGCAAAACCAAAATGCCACTTGCTCAAAGAAAGGAGGTAGTTTTGGCCTTCATCCATTTATTTGAAAAATGTATGCCTTTATCTGAAAGGTCAGCCTTAGCTGAAACTTCCCATAAACTGATTAGTGCCATGGTCAAAAGGCACCTGGCAGACTTATCATATACTGAAAATACAGAGATAATTTTTTCTTCAGCTACAAATGGATGCAAATTGAATGTTAAACTGGAATAGTCACTGTGGACTTGCATAGCAAAAAAGATAGATAAGTGAAACTAAAATAAAAGTTCCTGACAGAATTTTTCATTTCTGAGAGCCAACAGTACTTCATGATGGGTAACAAAGGTTAAAAATGCACATTTGTGTTGTAATTGGTTGTTTCACGGCTGCAAGACATTAAATCTCTGGGCTGGACACACTAGAGATGAGCTGGCAACATCTCTTGCAAAGTCAAGACAGGAGTCAAAAGCAGTATTGGATCAATGTGGCCACAAAGCTGGGACAGCCAGAGTCAATGAACTGGTCACCATAGCTAGTGGTCTGCTCCAGGTACTATTAGATCCAACCAACACACATCTCTGACACCTCCTGAACACCACTGGGAGCTTATTAATAGTCAGTATTACATGGAAAGCTGTTTCATAGAATCATAGAATCATACAACTAGCCGGGTTGGAAGGGACCTCAGAGATCATCAAGTCCAACCCTTGACCCACCGGTGTGGTTACCAGACCATGGCACTGAGTGCCACATCCAGTCTCTTTTTAAATGTCTCCAGGGACGGAGAATCCACCACCTCACCGGGCAGCCCATTCCAATGCCTGATCACCCTCTCCGTAAAGAAATTCTTTCTGATATCTAACCTAAACCTCCCCTGGCACAACTTAAGACTGTGTCCTCTTGTCTTGTTGAAAGTCGTCTGGGAAAAGAGACCAACTCCCACCTTGCTACAGCCTCCTTTCAGGGAGTTGTAGAGAGCGATGAGGTCTCCCCTGAGCCTCCTCTTCTCCAGGCTGAACAGCCCCAGCTCTCTCACCCTCTCTTCATAGGTTCTGTGCTGGAGTCCCTTCATCAGCCTCGTTGCCCTCCTTTGGACCTGCTCCAGGACCTCAATATCCTTCCTAAACTGAGGGGCCCAGAACTGGACACAGTACTCGAGGTGTGGCCTCACCAGCGCTGAGTACAGGGTTTCATTGAAGCCTGGTTAACTTTGGGATTGAATAAATGGGGCAAGTCTCCAGTCTACAAGGACTAAATTCCTCCTCCAGAAAATGTGAGCCACAGACAGCGAGGCTACTTTTGCTGAGAGCTGGGCTCAGGGTGCAGAGCCAAGTTCAGACAGATCCATGTTGCCGTAGGCTGGGACAGCACAAACCCAGCCACCTTTCCTTGCAGCTGCAGTCATTGAGTGGCTGCTGATCAACCCACTCATGCATGCTCACAGGCCTTTTTTCAGGTTGACGAAAATATAATTAAAGTAACAACACTAACATGCATTTAGGAAACAGTAAATTGTAAAAGCAAAACCCTCTCATAGCAGTAAATCATAAAACATATTTTCGTAAGTACATTATTTTCTTTCAAGTTAAATATGGCCATGGGGGAATAATTACTGATACACATATATTTATTTTATTAAAATGTTATTAGTTTAAATTTGCCAGCTTTTTACCAAATTTATAACTACTCATATATAGTTCACATGTTATTTATAGAAACGTATTGATTGTGCTGGTTCCTAAAAGGCACTTGGAAGGCACAGTAATGGAACGGGAGCCGATTTTCCTTGCTGATCAATTAGTGTGAATTTCATGGACTGTATAAAATGGACACATTTACAAAGCTCAGCATATTCTCACAGTTTCCCATGCAGCAGCAGCAGCTCCCAAGCTGCTTGGCACTAGCGACATACTTGCTGGAAATGCTAGGAAGAAGCAAACCATCAAGCAAAGTTTTTTGGCAGCCTCTTAAAGTCTAACTGAATTAATTCTGCTGATTATACCACCTGCAGTATTTACTTGATAAAATACACACGACCTAAACTGCTGCACGTATCACTCTTCTAATGCAGTNGGAAACTGTGAGAATATGCTGAGCTTTGTAAATGTGTCCATTTTATACAGTCCATGAAATTCACACTAATTGATCAGCAAGGAAAATCGGCTCCCGTTCCATTACTGTGCCTTCCAAGTGCCTTTTAGGAACCAGCACAATCAATACGTTTCTATAAATAACATGTGAACTATATATGAGTAGTTATAAATTTGGTAAAAAGCTGGCAAATTTAAACTAATAACATTTTAATAAAATAAATATATGTGTATCAGTAATTATTCCCCCATGGCCATATTTAACTTGAAAGAAAATAATGTACTTACGAAAATATGTTTTATGATTTACTGCTATGAGAGGGTTTTGCTTTTACAATTTACTGTTTCCTAAATGCATGTTAGTGTTGTTACTTTAATTATATTTTCGTCAACCTGAAAAAAGGCCTGTGAGCATGCATGAGTGGGTTGATCAGCAGCCACTCAATGACTGCAGCTGCAAGGAAAGGTGGCTGGGTTTGTGCTGTCCCAGCCTACGGCAACATGGATCTGTCTGAACTTGGCTCTGCACCCTGAGCCCAGCTCTCAGCAAAAGTAGCCTCGCTGTCTGTGGCTCACATTTTCTGGAGGAGGAATTTAGTCCTTGTAGACTGGAGACTTGCCCCATTTATTCAATCCCAAAGTTAACCAGGCTTCAATGAAACCCTGTACTCAGCGCTGGTGAGGCCACACCTCGAGTACTGTGTCCAGTTCTGGGCCCCTCAGTTTAGGAAGGATATTGAGGTCCTGGAGCAGGTCCAAAGGAGGGCAACGAGGCTGATGAAGGGACTCGAGCACAGACTCTATGAAGAGAGGCTGAGGGAGCTGGGGCTGTTCAGCCTGGAGAAGAGGAGGCTCAGGGGAGACCTCATCACTCTCTACAACTCCCTGAAAGGAGGGTGTAGCCAGGTGGGAGTTGGTCTCTTTTCCCAGACGATGTGGCACTCAGTGCCATGGTCTAGCAACCGCACCGGTGGGTCAAGGCTTGGATTTGATGATCTCTGAGGTCCCTTCCAACCCAGCTAATTCTATGACTCTATGATTCTATGATACCGTCCTTGCAGCGCTTTCGCCAGAAGCCAATGACACAGCACCCCCGCCAGAAGCAAGGCCCACTGTTGTTCCCACAGCACCTCCGCTACCCACTCCTCCTCCTGAGGATGGTAAGTTTAGGAAGGCATTCTTAGGATTAGGGGACAAAGGCCTTGCTATCAAGGGCATGACGGGGAAAGCACACCATTCAATAGCGGAGCCAGATGTTGCAGACAATCCTTTCCTGGACCAAAGTGTTTTGGGGTCCAGTAGGTGTTCTTGCCAAGGTGCAAGAACAGCACTCCAAAAGTTGCCCTTAGAATCAGTTAGTCTATCTTGGTGCTAATGCTCCAGAGTCAACTATCCTCTTCCTCAAGCTGCTCTAGAGTGAGCCATGCTGGCTTCTCAAGGCCCATTTGGGTCCCAATTGGTCCCCCAGTTCTGCTCATGCGCAGTTGGGGCCAGCCCTAATTGGTTACAGGTGGGCTTAACAGGAGCTCACGCCTTCCTCCTCCTAACTGGCAACACCTGATTGTCTTTACCTGGTTGCCTCTACAAAAGAGGATAATGAAAAAGACTAAACCCAAACAGGAACTGTTAAAGATTTTTTTTTTAAAAAAAAGAAGTCCGGTATTTAGATGTTAACATTTAAATGTGTTGGCTACAATGTCAACATTTTAGTAACATTTTTTATTATTTGAGCACCTCTGATAGTGATATTAGTTGCATATTTTGCTTTCACAATCCCATCACCAGTATTTGGCAAATTCTGGGGCTTAATTTGAATACTATTGTCTTGGATTAGGGTGGTGGTGTTTTGGAATTTGGGGGGCCATGGGGGTGGCTCCTGTGAGAAGCTGCTAGAAGTTCCCTCAGTTCCAATTCTGGCCCTGCCCCAGGCTGAGCAGATATGGGAAGCTGGATGTGCCTCTGTAAGCAACATTCAAGAAAGGGAAAATGAAACCTCGGAGGAGAGGAGTAGATGAAAGCAAGCATTGCCTGAGAAAAGACACCAAGGTCAGTGAGGAAGAAGTGGGAGAAGGTGCCTGAGCAGAGATTTCCCCACAGCCCGTGGTGAGATGGCAGCTGTGCCCTTGCAGCACATGTACGGAAGAGCACAGTGGAGCAGTCCCTGAAGTACAGTGGGACACATGTGGACTTGTAGCCCCTGAAGTGTCACAGGTGGGCAGACATGGAGCCACAGCCTGTGCAGGATCATGGTGAGGGGCAGATGTGGATCTGGAGCCATGAAGGACCCAGTGCCAGGGGAGGTGACTGCTCCTGCAGCAGCAGTGACTCTGTGTGCAGCCCAGGCGGGAGCAGTCTGTGCCTGAGGGACTGCACCTGTGCGGAGGGACTCATGTCCCAGGGGTTCCTGAAGGACTCTCCTGGGAGAGGGACCCTGCGTTGGAGCAGGGGAAGAACGTGAGGAGTCCTCCCCCTGAGGAGGAAGGAGCGGCAGAAACTCCGTGTGGGGAACTGACCCTGAACCCCTCCTGCCCCTGCCCTGTGCCCTGAGGGGGAGGCAGCAGGGAACGGATCCAGGACCGCGAAGAAGAGTGGTGGGGGGGAATGTATTAAGATCTGGTCATGTTTTCTATTTCTCCTTGGATATTAAATTAGGGTTTTTTCCTTCCCAAGTCGAATCTGTCTGGGTTTTGCCTGTTATCATAATTGAGGAATAAAAACCTCCCTGTCCTTTACGTGGATTTTCTCCTCCCTGTCTGTCCCACAGTGGGGGTGGGGGGTGAGTGAGCAGAGGCCTGGTTGATACCAGCTGGGCCTAGAAGGTAAGTCTACTTGTTATATTTTTATATATATAATTTTATTGAAATACACATTAAGAGGCCTGTGTTGTGCTTTCACAGCACAACCTGGTTTTTTTCTGCATTCATTCACATTGACAGTGTTCAGGTGCTTCTTGCTTGAGAATTTAAGCCACATTCTCAGAAAAGGACCAACTTTCACATCTGCACATATCTTTTATGAGAAAAAAACAAAGTAGAATTATTTTATATTCTATTTTTCTAACACTTTTATGTCACCAAAAGACAATCATATGTTGATTATATGTGAAAGTGGTGCTGGATTAGTGGTTATTTTACACACTTTAAAAATCACTGGTATTACATACAGGCCTATTTGGTCTCCATTTCATCACATCAAGAGCATGAGTACTTTTGAAGAGAAGATCGCCCTAAAATGCACTTGTTTGGCTTTAATTTAGTTATATATAGTTTTTCAAATTGTGTGTGAGAGACTGCAGAATTGTTGCCATCTTACTTCAAAGAAATTTCATAGAACTAAAAAAATACATTATCATTCTGAGGTACTAACGAGCTCTGACATATGGCTCTTTAAAACAGTTCTACAAAAGCATATATCAACCATAATCCTGGTAAGCATAACTGTGATTTTTCAGGTTGTGAATTCTGCAAAAATTATTTTAAATTCAAATTTTACTTCATCATCTTTAACTGAAGTTTTTTCTTTTCCTTCTTCCTCTTCTTCCTCTCAATTATGTGAACTTCACTGTCCATTTTTTCAAACATTTCTCAAGAAATATTCTAAGCCACAGCACATATAAACTACACCTTTGAGTAATGATGTGATGGAGAGTATAAATTAGCAATTAAGGAGGATGAAGCAATTATTTTTCCTTAGAATTTACCAAAGCTTAGCACTCCTGAAACTAAGAGAGTGTATACATCTGCTTTTTTTCATATCCATTATGTTGGTCTTTCCCCTTGATTTGTCTGAGCAGTGCAGTTTGTGCTGGTTTTGTTGTAGAAATAGCTGGCAAATAAATATTTCTTTATTGAAATTATGTTTATCAGTTTATGATTTGGGGCAAAAATACCCAGAATACTACTGGCTTTTTTTTGCTACTTGTCTAGTCAGACAAATGCTTCAATATTGAATAGGAGAGACTGTGTGTCGGTTTCCCTTTAGAAGTTCCAATGAAATTGTTTGGTATCTGTTTTAATTTCACTGATTTATAAGTCAACCTTTAAAAGGACTGGTGATTTTTTTAGGTTTTTTAACCATCGTTGATACTTTAAAAGGCACCAGATGTGTCTGATCAAAGATGTTCTTATGGAGGGACAGCATTAGAGCTTTACATTTCTTCAGGGTGAGCAACATTATAGGCTTTTATACCAAATTTTTTTGAGACAGGAAAACGTTTAAAAGGCCTTTGTTCTTTTGCTTGTTGGACTTACAGTCAAAATAGCAGGTGTGTAATGGGTGGCCAAAAAACCACACTGGAAGTGCAGCTGAACAGCATGATATACGCAACAATAACTTTATAATTGTAATCATATTGGAGGACAATCAATTACTTTCTTATACTCATTTTAACCTTGTCCAAAAGCAATAGCTTCTTTGATCATTAGCACAAGGTCACTACAACTTAAAAGTGATAGGCTGTTTCAGGGCTTGCTCTGTTTTTTCTTCTGTTCTTCTATCTTGCATTCAATGAGCCTGTATGTCATAGGATTAGAACCAGAACTTCTAAGAAAACATTTATGCTTTCTCTACTTGAAGTTTCACAACGCTGCATTCCAAAGGAGATTATTTCATATTAGTGGGGTAAATATTATTCAAATTTATGTTGTAATGAAACTACTTGGTTTCTGTTCACACAAGTGGAAATACCTAACCTTAAATTACTGAAAGCTGGCTCTTATGATGGCAGTGAAGCAGAGAGAAGGCGGGAAAATTAGTGCTTATGAAGTGTTAAAAGAAACTTTTTTGATGTTTAGATGTTTGCTGTCCTGGCCCTAGTTGTATGGTTAAATCAAGTCCCTCTGAAGTGGTTCTTCTTTGAAAAAATATTTAAAATTAAGTTAATTGGTGTAACAGTTACCATATGATATCTTGAACCTGAAGTTTTTATTTTAAATTCTGTCCAGATTTCCACAGGTTGGTGAAATAATGACAGCTAAAAAGAGAAGTACTTCAGTGAGGAAAAAAATAACTACCTACCCTTAAAATTTAGAATAGGAATGTGTCGTGTTGTTTATTTCCTTCCTCTACTTCACCACTTTTTAAAAAGATTTTACATTTACATTATTTTTTTACGTGTATCACTAATGTAATGCTCTTAATTCATGCCCACCCTCAGAACAGTCCCACTCAGAATATTCTGTGGATTCAAGTTTGGTTAGCAAACAAATTCAAGTTTGGTTAGCCCAGCACAGATGTCAGTCTCTAAGCTGACAGATTAATCTGCTAAATTAAGGTTGACTGCTTCTAAAAAAAACCAAACCAAACCAAAAGCAACAAAAAAACCCCAGAAGTCCTTTATCTCACTTCATTTCTGTTGTTTTGTTCAGTTAGAGCTTGTTCTACTTGACACAGTCCAGGCTAAGTCCTGCTCAGCAACTATAGAGTAGCCTCTACTGATAAAACCAGACATTGTGAAATGTTTTCTTTGGTTTTTATGTATTCAGCAAAATTTTTTTCATCTCTTCTTTGGAATTACTGCTCTTCTGTGAGGGCTTTGATTTGGTTACAGTGTTGGGACATAACCGTGTAGCTTTATCTCTCCCTGGCTATTCCCAAACTGCAGCCAACAACATTTGTAGCCCTGCTGTGCTGAAAGCCAGGTAAGTCAACCAGTGTGTTCTTTCCTGACAACCCAGGAAACAAGGCAGAATCTGAACACTTCTCACTGCCCGCTCTGCTTGGTAAATCTCTACATCCCAGGAGAGGGGGTGTAGATATATACTCCTTTGGTTTTGTGGCCTTGCTTTCAATCTTTTGAGTACTCTGACTTGCAAACTTCTCTTCTGTGAATCCATCTATATTTCTATCCAAAATAAAAAAATTGAAAAAAACAAAATACTCTGTCATTTTGTTTTCCCCTCAAACTACCTGTGGCTTCAAACTGAACTTCAAAGTATTTCCAGAGGTCCAAACCAGCATACATCGCGGATTTTATTTTTGCCTAGAGAAACAAAAGCTGTGTCAATTCCCCCCAGCTCCTAAGCAGAACAAGAAACAAAAGGAGCATGAAAAGGCAGAGAAGGTAGAAAGAGACATCTGAAGTTAACCTCTTTCCAAGGGCTCTGTCAGATGGAATTCTCAGAGGCACTGGAGCAAAACTACACACAGATTTTCACTGTCATACTCTGTACTCAAAGACCTGGATTCAGATTTTCAAAAGTACTCAGTAATTCTGAAAGTGCTAGAAAGGGCTTGGATTTCTACAAAGTGCTGAGTGCCATTCCTCTGAAAATCAATTGCATTTCAAGACAGGCATATAAAACATGAGAACTCCACTAGTTGGTCTTAAAAAGTCTTGGCTCTGAAGCCTGCCAAGTCAGCACCTTCTTTGCCTACTTGTAGAAGCAGCCAAAGAAAGGAAATAGATGAGCCATCAGCTCTGAGCATAATTTCTACTGATTCAGTTCTTAGTTCATGAGCTATCTGGAAGAAGAAAAGGGAAGCATATGAAGAGAATGTTTTAGTTCTCATAAGACAATTTCCAAATGCCTTTAAAACAATAAGTAAAGCATTTGTTGGAGGAGCAGTTACTCCTTCTGCACACTCATAAGGAATAGGAATTAATTAAATCTAAATCTAAATTACTAAATACATAAACCCAGTATATTAATTAAGTGGCTTCCAGTTGCAATAAATGATGCATCAGCAATTTTTTTTGATATCTTATTTTGCTGATGACAGCCAGTAATGGGCTTTCAGCCTCAGTGCAGGCTCCAAACACTGGGAACAGCGGGTTGGGAAAAGCAGCCAAGAAATCTTTTGACATTAAAAAGCAGAGCTCTGACACTAATTATGTTAAAAGTCAAGTTTGCAATTGGAAGGAGATAGTCCAGGCAGCAAAGTGAATGTGGTAAAAACCATAACCCAAGACAATGAAGACTGAGACTCTACCAGAAAGCAGGAACAAAATCCCAGTCTTCCTTGGACTAAAGCAGGTGCTCCAGATCAAAACCATATTGTCTAGCTGAGAGAAACTTGGTGGAGGACTAAATTGTCCAAGCTCACAGTGAATGAGAAAGTGCTAAAAGCTTGATGTGGGAACCAAGGAGATGCTTTCCACTTCGCATGTTAGAGCACTCACTGCACAGGGCTAAGATTCCTTGGTAACTCTATTTACTTCAGCCTGACAAAGGATGGTGGATTTCTCTGGTTATTATATAACTGTAGCCCACCAGTGAGATTTGTGTGATGGAAACACTTTTAAAAACATTTATATACATACCTGCCAGAGAGGTTTTGCTTTTGCAAGGAACCTTGTTTGGTTTTTTTTTAATTATGTTTTTTTGTTTTTTTTTATCTGCAGCCCAAGGAAAGATGTTCCTCAATAAACTCACTAGCTTACATTTAGCCTAGAAATCAAGTGGAAGTCTTGTACAACTGCTCACCACAAGGATTTAGAGCTACAAAGGCAGAATACAGGCAAACTTCTGATCGTGCAGAAATATGTCAGCTCAATTGCTACCCCTCAGCCTGGAGACACAGAGCTCCCTCAACTTCTTATTGCTCCCAACATGCCACTCCATATCACAGTTTTAATCCCTACATCTCTTGGTAATCTGGGTTTTTAACCTTTCACTTTTTGTCCAGCCTGCCAGTTAGAGTTACCTGTGATGCCAGTAAGGGGCTGTATCATCTTCAGTGTTTAAGTGCTGACTTGAATTTCTGTATTCTCTCTCTTTGTCATTTCTCCAGAATTTAGGCCCACTGGGGAATTCCAGCCTGAGGCTGTCAAACTTTTCCTTGTTTATTCAAAAGTAGAGACTGACTGCCTTATGCAGGCGTCTGGATACACTAGACATTGCATCCCTGTTCAGATACTTGGGGATGAAATCCACAGTATCAGGATAACTAAGGAGATATCTAATTCAATCAAAAAATAATGCTTGGAAGGAGGAGTATTTGAACTCCAGTTCCATTTGAAGACATGTGGCTTGGAGCTCCTGGATCATTATTACATCTATAGCTGGTGACAGCACTTAGAATGACTACTTTTTGCAAAATATCTCAGTCATTGGCATATTTATTCCTTTGCCAGAGGTAATTGAAACCTACAGATCTTAGGAGAGCAGTCTGGAAAATACCAAAACAGAAACTCTATGGAGTCACTCCATTAGTTGTTGTTATTTATTGATCTGTTGTCTATTTTTTTCAGTTGGCTTTTTGTCATTGCACAGCCAATGAGATGGTCCCGAATTTTCTGGAAACAGAAAAAAAGAAAAGGAATCATAACTGCATCTACATGGTTCAAGCACCTCCTAAAATGTGTCACACAAGTGGGCTCTGGCCATCACTGCTGTGATTTGGTCAGAGCTTTTTACTGAAACATCAGTATTTTGACCACTGCATAGAGATGTTGATAAGACAACAGTAAAATGTAAATTCTGTGGATTCCCTTGTTTCTTCAAGAACTTATTTAACAATAGCCCTGGTAAGTTTTTCTTCTTTCTGCTGAGTGACTGCATCTTAAAATAATTCAGACTTGAAATCTAAACTCACTGACTTAATAGCTTTCTCTCTCTTCTTTCTATAATCTGACATATGCCAGAAACCCCTCAATTAAATAGAAAAGCTGAAGTATATAACCCTGTTGAAACAACAAAGCACATTTTACATGGATAGGAAGACCAATTTGCTTCAGTCGTAAACAGAAATTTTATTTTTAACTCACAGACCTGATTTTATAAACCACAATTTTGGAATGAAAGGGCAGCATTTACTGAACTTTCTAAAAAAAAAAATATTCCAAAAGTTTCAAAGCTTATTCTTTCTGTAGAAGAACAAATGACTCAACATAAGTAACGTGTTTAATGGGAAAAAAAAAAAAAAGGTATAAACTGTGTACAAAACCAGTTCTGGCCTCACAATATGGATGGATATTTCCCCAAAATACCTAGGAAAAAGTTTGTAATCAGCTTTATCAGGATGGGGAATTACAAACACCAATGTAATAAACTAAAAACAATGTAACACAATTACAAACATCAATTACCTACAGAAACATATGAAAGCAGTAGCATGATGCAATCCAAACTTGAGTGCATCTGCCAGTCCTTTTCCCATGACAGTCTGGGGTCTGCCACAACGTGTCCTGTGGGCAATCACCTGCTCCACGTGTCAGTAGCCAGTCCTCACTTGTCACCTTGCACTTGGCTCAGCACCTGTGCCCAACATCCACCTTCTGGGGCGTGTGGCTTTTGTATGGCATCTCAGGACAAGTGGCACAAACGTGTACATTGGCCACATCCCAAATTTACTTCCAGTTAGGCAACAACTACAACAACAGGTGAGGAAAGTGTGTCTGCCCTGAACAAAGAACCTGGGTACCTCTGCACAGTTGCAGTTTATCTGTTACTCTGAAAGTTCTACAGGCTTTAAAGTAGCCAGTGCCACTGCCATCTCCACAGCCACGTTGGAGGTCTCACCCTCCATTTCCCATGGCTTTCCAAAGAGCTATGCCAGCCTGCTCAGTGTATTACATCAGACACTGTTTCACCCAGCTTTCATCCTTTAGTTGAAACATTTGGTGAGTAAGGCACTGTTAGGGATATGCTGTTATGTTGACCTCCTGCTTTCCCCCATGCCTTCCAGGAAGATGAGAAATACATGAGTAGTTCTTGGAAAAGACACACCATCGAGCACTGGATGTGAATTAGAACCTTTTATACCAAGTTTCTACATTGCACTTGTGGTGATTTAACAGTAAATGATGTCACGGATTCAACCTGATAGTAGAAATAAAAGTACAACAGCTGGGGCAATTGGTATGCCATGTGAATACCTCATGATCAGGACAGGCTTTTCTGCACATTTATCTATCATATGAGGGGGGAACAATAAATCAGAGCTTCTGCTAACATCACAGCCCATTAGAAATGAGACTACAGTTAGTGTGGGAGTCCTCCTCTCCTGAGGGGAAACTGGGTCTGAAAGGAAATCTGGGACTAGGCCAAAGATATGTAAAAATGTCTCATGTGAGAAGGAAGTAGATGTCTTTCCAACATATTCATTGCAATATTCTGTCTTATTCAGAAAAGTTGAAGAGCCCTGTTTATCTCTAATCAACACCGAACCTCTCACTGGCTTGAGCAGATTGGATTATATTTAGAATTTCTTTATGAAGCCTACACTGTTTTTCTTCAGACTGCCCCAAACACCATCCCCTATATCAATAAGCAACAGGTCAATTGAAAGCACAGGGGACATGATAAAACTCTTCGTCTAGCATGCCTGGCACAGCTCCAAGTGAATCATACACTAAATATGAGAGTGCTTTGTTCTCAGGAGTCTGTAACCACAAAGCTCCTCGAGGGAGGAAGAACATTATCAGCTTAACAAGCGATACTTATCTCTGATGCGGCTGCTGCAAGAATTTTTAGGTCACATTTTCAAGTGCTTTTCCTTTCAAACAAAGCACAAAATATTAAAATGCACATCAAAGAGGCGACGTGTTCCATCCCTCACTTAAAACAATGTGCAAATACTGCTCCTTTTTTCCCTGAAATTCCTTTGCTTTGAATTTGGTCCACATTTTGTTCTTACTTGCTTTATTGACTTGCTTTATTTTGCCATTGGAACTCAATGAGAAAATCAAATAGAACTGACCACTAGCACCCTCAAAGTGGTCATCAGAGGTATGAAGTAAAATGGTTTTCCAGAGAAGAGAGAATTTCTTGAAAAGAAGGTACATAGATTACGGCTATCACTGCTGGGCAAAACGAGGTAGAATCAGGCGCAGTTGTTTTAATGCTGTAAAAACAGGTCATCGTCTGCTTTCAGTCATCTTTTCAGTCATCTTTGTCTTTGTCAGGCATACCTGACAAAGTTATGCCAAGGAATTCATAGAGAAACACATCTATGAGTTTTCTACTGAAATTGCTTAACTGGTCCCAGGTTATAGAGCAGAAGGGGAAGCTACATCTTGCAGAGGTTTACTCCAGTAGGTGCTTCCTTCTCTATTCTTCCTGCCTCTGAGAGTCACAGCAGCTACCATGCTTTCCCTAACAGGCTCTATCAATGGAACTATCAGTGAAAATCCAGTGCCTTAGAATCTATTTTCACTGCATTTAATTCTTTTCCTCACTTGAGAAACCTAAGTGACTAGCAGAGGTGAGCCTCCTTCAGGGTGAACTTCAATTGTCTTAATTCCTCCTGCAGGCAATATTTTCCAACTAGTTCTCTATTTCATTCTTGAGGACTGGAAATCATTGGCAATATATGCAGCTTTGGCCATTCCAGTAGTTTTTGAGAAGTCACTCATCAGTATATCCCTTCACCTGTAGTTTTCTTTCAAAGAATACAGTGCTGAGCACATCCAAGAGCCTTTATCTGCGTTGCAGGTTAACAGTGGCTCACCCTCAGCATGACTCTGGGGTGGGCATTTTTTGGGCATGCAACTACAACTTTACTTCTAGCCTATGCATGGAGCTAGGGCTTTGTGGGCTAGCAGAGGAGGAGATAAATGTGATCTATCAAAATAATGGTGAAAAAAACCTATGGACAGCTTACAGGAGCATACATGATTATTTCAAATAAGTAAACAAATTGACTTATAACATTTAGATAATGATATCTACCTGCTCCCATGACTATCATCTATTTCACTATGGAACATCACGATGAAGGTCATGGTAAGCTTTGCCATAATCAAAATACATTATCTTCATTACACAGAAGTTATAAATACACTCTTGTTTTTCATGTTTCCATGAATCACAGTCCATCATTCTGCATGTACAACAATCTCTTATCTTCCTTTTTCAGAAAATAAGCCCAAAAGACTTAATAACATATTCTTGTCCAAATATTATACTCATTTCTTTTTTAAGTGAATCACCTGAGTTTTATAAATTCCAGCATTTCCCATGTTTGTTATCCATGATCGAAACTTTGGCACCAACTAAAATGAAAGCTTGAATCTGAAATCTGAAGCAACCCAGTCTAGCACTGATTAAAAATATCTCCACACACATAACCAAGGAAATGACATAGTTTGCTTCCTATTTTTGCTTTTTGCTTTGAAAGAGCAAAGCTTAGCCCATAACTGCAGGTCACAAGATGTCTCCAGAAGCACTGCCTCAAGTAAAGGAATGCAAAGAAGAGAGAGGTTTGATCCTTTGAGTCCCAAACACTGAACACAGTTAATGTCACTTGCAACCACAAGAATGATACTTCAGTCACTTATGTGAATTACACTATGTTTTTTGAAGACGTGAATGAATTGAATATACTGTTGGCTGAACTTTAAACTGATCTGCTTATGTAGTGCATATGTATACAGGAGAAAAATTATCCTTTGGAATAATATGACTGAAAGGGAAGGAGTGAAACTGTATCAATTTACATATGATGAATACCTGATTTATGCATAGTACTTGGATCAAAACCTGCTTTGATTTTCATCTCAGACAGGAAATTGATTTGCATCACTTTAACATAAGTTGGAATTTGACTCTATTTGTTTTTTGCTGGAAAATTTCAACAGTCATTGACAACGATGCTGCACTAGGTATGCTTACTAATGAGTTGCAAAATGCTTTTTAAATGCTACAGATACAAAACCTAATCTTTTACCCTCATTTTGCACTCATGTAAGAGATTCCACGAAACCCTGAATCTTTCAACATATTTTTTTATAAATTTAAATGCAGTATGCTGTGAGAATGTTTTCAGATTCCAATTTTGTAGCAGATGTTAAAATGAATATTTTAAAAACTCCATGAAATGGTATTAAACAACACCTTCTTTCTATTTAATTTTCTAATATGATGCAACATTTGTTTTGGTAGCTGAAACTGTAACCATTAGTATCCTGGCTTGAGAATTTTACAGTCTGAGTTCATAGTCCATCAGTGATCAATAAAGCCCATGATGACTTTTAAAACCTACAGATGTATAATGTGGAGCTGATATTTTGCTAAAGATTTAGATTAATAATGGTTAGGGTAAGAGATTCCTCTTCTTCTTGGATCCTGAATTATAGATGAAGTACTGCTACAACTAACTAGCTTAGATGTAAACTTTTAAGAAGAGTCTAAGAAATTAGGCTGCACCATTTTTCCACTAAATACCATCTGCTTTCTTCCATTTAGTTAGTCTTCAAAAAGTAGCTAAAAGTAGCCACTGGAAACAGGCACAGTAGTTTTAGGGAAAAAAAGATGATTTTGTGCCTATGTTTTTAAGCTTTCCCTTGCAAGTCATGTTCACTAGAGACTTAACACAAGAAGTCAAATCTGAGAGGTTAGATTCTCTAGGCTCTTAATCTTTCAGTAAACTATCGATGTCACAAGGCTAAATATAAAACAAGAGATTCATCACATTGCCAATATTAAGTATTATAACTCAGCAAGCAATCAAAAAGTTACTTTCTGCATATGAAGACCGTAGCCTGCTCTCTCACCTCACCTAGTACAAGCTACAGCAGTAGTTTTCAATCTAGGAAATACAGCATATATTTATATTCTTTAGCTTCCTTATACAAATAATAATGAAAAAAAAAGCTTCTGCCTTTTTATGGGACCTTCCCCTAGGTACTATCACTTCATCTTTGGAAAGATTGCTTTCCATTCATACCTATTTTAACCTCTCTACTGGAACAGATATTACATGATGCTTTGGGGAAAGATCATTCTGTACTATCTTGTTGCAGGAAACCTCTGGGAATTTGGTCCTCAGAACTGTCCTGTGTGAGAGCTGGGATGAGACGGATGTTGGAAATTCTGTGTTCCTAAAACATAATGTGGAGACTAGGACTCTGAGCCAGAGCTTTGACAACTTCTTTATAACAATCACTGCATTAATTCCTAAGATGTATATTGATATTCTCTGGGGTTCTGCACTATTTCTTTGTACTCCCTCCTTTTCTGTATTTCCCCTTAGCTTTTGTTACCTGCCTCACTCTACACTGTAGCAGTTTCTCTCACCAAAACTTCACTCACTTCTCCCAGGGAAGGAGCAGTCATCAGGTCTCTCTGAGAACTATCATCTCAGCCAGTGCACAAGGAAGGGACTGGAGGAAAGAGGCAGAGCTTGACCCGTTCCAGGTCAGCCCCTTTCATATAACACACAGCAAGCAAAGCAACAACACAGACTCTGTCCAACACAGATGTATAGCTCTGCAGTTCCAAATTATATTCCTTGCCTGCCCTCTCTGCCAAGACCTCTGCACAAAGAGTTGTTCTTTCAAATACATATTCATCAATATTTATCAGCTAGGCTACTGCCAAAGCAAACCTTGAAAAAAGTTTAGCCAGATGCTCCAATTGCCTTATGTTAGCAGTGAGCTCAAACACACAGCTGTTCAAAAACTAAAAGATACTTTCAATGAGGCTATGATTTAGGCAGCACTATCTTAAGGGATTTCTAAGCCCATGAGACGCATGATTTGTGTACCTAACACAAGAGATTTGAATAGATAACACATAAATCTATTAGGAAGTAACAATAGATTCAGCACACATAGCCAATAATCCAATGCTGTAAAAGCCTGGTACCAGGGACCACAGTATAGACATTTTGATGAGGGAGGGGTGACTTCATGAAGAGAGGGGAAAAAGTATAAATCAATCAGCAGTTTTTCTTTGATCTGCTTGAAGACACGTATGTCCCAAGTTGTGATAAAATTTCTGTTCTTCATTTTCAACTAGCAAGGTTTTATTTCAATCTCATACAACTTTGTGGTAATTAAGCTGAATTACCACAGCTACTGTGGTAGCAGTAAGCAGAGACTCCACATCTAGCTGGCAGAAACAGATTATTTGTTTGGAAGATGCATTCACAAAATCAATATGAATCCATTTGGGAAAGTGGAGTAATTTAGAGAAATATCCACTATCCTCATTTCATTTCTGTCAGTTTACTGAAAACAGAGTTTGTAAAGAATTGGAAATGCAATGTAGGCTAAACACCTACATTTAAGAACTTGCCAGACAAAAGACTGTGTAGTTACTATCAAGCAAATTTTTGCCTGGGTTCAATAACTTCCACTTTTTACACCAAGAAAGGCTTTCAAGCAGTGTAAGCAAAAATATTTCACATGGAATACTGACATAAATCCTGTGATGAGTTAAACTTCATTCTTTAAACTTAGATTATATCCCTCCAACTTTAAGTTTCTGTTAGGGGACACCTGACTTCAAGTCTGACCGTTCATCCTAGAAGCTTTCAGAACAGTGATGTATATAAGAGACCTTTGCAAGAGCCCATGCATTTACAAATAAAAATTACCATTGGATAAAGCTTCAGTTGGCATATATAAATATGCTCTTTCATAAGGTGTGTTTCTGGCCAGTAGACTGAGGCTCAACCTCATGTTCTGTAGAGCCCACAAGGGGAAAGACACAGCTTTACCATCATAGAGAACAAATCTATGTATTTGCAAGTTTATCACTAGGAAAAGTCTGATGATTCAAGGCATGGATACACAGTTGAACTTGTGTGAAGTCAGCCTGATCACACAAAGCATGGAATTTTCAGTCAGCTTTACATCAGCTGCAGGAGAACTGGCACTTGGTCTACTTTAATAAAGCCTGCTAGCTGATCAGATAACCTACTAGATTTTTTAAGAAGAAAACTAAATCAGCAGAATGCACTCAAATTAAGCAAAGTGCTTTACAGCATGTGGTCACAGTGTTTTGATCTTGGCTGAAATACCTCAGATGGGATTTATTGTATGTCAAGCAATGGCTTAACTCTGGTGTTTCCCAATAATCTATCTTCAGCTGTGAACTCAGTTTAGGAAGCCACCATTTCAACAGCCTCCGATTCCTGGTTGAGCACTACAAAAACTGCACTGAGTGGCCATTGTACAAATGCAGCTAGTGAACTGGCCCGACCCCTTCACTGAAAGTAACCTGTTACTTTTCACAGAGATCTGTGAGCCAGTTCACTCTGTAGACCTTAAGAGCTATAGTGAGACAACCCACACCCCACAGGCCAACTGGGAAAAGCAGTCAAAGAGGTAATTTCTCACTTTGCCCATAGAAGACATTTAATCCTTTGACAGTGAGTGCCTGTTTGCTAGCACAATAGAGCAATGAGCAGCCACAGTGATAAAGCAGATTTCTGGCACGAGGCTTCTATGGCTTTAGGAGGACTCTTCTCTTTATAGTATTAAGAGTCACCCACCTGATTGAATTACTGTCTAGTTTTTGGTATTTCAAGTAAATTTTCAAGCTATCATGTGTTTGGCTTTATGGGAAGATTATTCCATCAAGGTTCAGTTGGGATAAGGGGAATCCACCAAGGATAATGTAAAGACTCAGCAATTCTGCACTAAACAGGCATGCATCTTACCTTTCCCCTGGTAGCAGCATAATCCTCTTGATCTGATTTTGACTAGGTATGTGCTATGGCATTGACATACATTCCCTAACCAAGTAGATGCTGTAGTTATGACTTTCTTTTAGCTGATTTCTACCACCCCTGTGTCAGAGGGTACCACCTGCTGGTGAATTGGACAGGGGGACTGTGACAGAGGGTTTCACCTTTTTTTTTCGACAGTTTAAAATAGGCAAGTGGAGCACATAGTGAAAGAGCATAGATAAAGAATTAATGTCCATTTATGCATCTTGTAGGAAATTACATAAATTACTACAGCAGGAAAGGGACCAGATTTTGTCTTTTTGGTTCAAAGACCTAGAGTTCAAAAGTTTCATACTACTCTGATGTAGCTGCCTCTGTTCAGGTAAGCATGAAGACTCAGAAGCAGTGATGTACAGGGAAGACAAAGCCCCTTGGATCTCTCCTTCAGCTACATATTTTGCATGGTGTTTCAGCTCTCAGAATGACCTGGCCCTTGACAAAGCTACATGCTGATCTGGCAACTGAATAGTTTTCCTTCACTGCTTCTAAAATTGGATGCATCAGACACACAGTGAAGCAATGGCATTAAGCTGTGCATTAGTTCAGGTCCTCATTCCATATGGGCAGTAAATGAAACAATTCTTTCAGTCACATCTGCAAGAAAGAAATGATGCGAAAAGTAATTTTATGTACTCTTCAAGAGCTGTCTGAGCTGTGACCAATTCTCTTGCCAATCTACAAGAATCTTCTTGCAGCTGCAAAATAAACCAGTCTTCTTAAGTAACTAACATTGCACCATATTATGTGCCTTCTTCTTAATTTACTCCGAACCCTCTGTGGATCAAGTGCCTAAAATGGAATGTTCCATCTGGTGGAATTTCAGAGTGAACCTAAACGTCTCTACCCTGAAACAGTCTTTTTACCTTCCTACTTCTTGCAGTTTTGATGGATCTTCATTTCACCTGAACAATGTTCTGGTTTAGTCCTATTAGTATTTAACTTGACATCCTCAGTTTCTTTCACTGTCAATAAACTCTGCATCTCTACCAAAAATTTATAGTCAGTATGATCTCAAAAATTTTATTTAATCTAGTTTTAGTATTTATAAACCCATATTATTAGAGCAGCTGATCACAAATGATTCATTTGTGGAACACAGTTAACTGTGTAAGAGTTGAATGGACCTGCCACAGGAGAGAAACTTATGTTTTCAGCTTACAGGTACCTGACTTTTTTATCAGATAGTCCTCTGATTTTTTCTAATTACTGAGACATGCTTTAGACAGAAATCAAAACAAACAAACCTTCACCAGGGTTAAGAAGTGCAGCTGGCTTTGGCCTTTGGCAAAAAATGTCTAACACGATCAAATGGATTCAGCATTAGCAGACAGATTCAAAGAAAGCTGTAATTTTGACAAGGTGAAGACAGTGGAATTAAATCCAGGATGATTTTGATCAAATATTTCCTTTATATGTTCTTTAGTTTTTTTTCAGAGCTCCACTCAATAGTAGCAAAGATCAGTGGAGTAGATACTTATTAGAGCCCAGAATGGCTCTATGCTGCACCTGATGCTTGGCTCTCCTATTGCTCTACTTGACCACTGGCTACTCTGTTATCTTTCTGTGACTCAGATTCTCCCTCCATCACCTCCATTTTGAAAAGATCACCTCTTCTTTATTTCAAGAGTTATGGATACTTTACATGCATGGGCCTAGGATTTTGACCTTCATTTGTGCTTGACTGCTTTTAGTCTATTATGCCGAACACAAGTACTTTATTGTTAAAATAGGGTGCCTTTTTATTCTTCCATAAAGAATAGGATCAAGAATAATACCTGGGTTCCTCAGTTGACTTTCAGTGGGTTTTCTGTAAAATAAGATCCAAGAGTAATGTGAGGCCATTTTTGTTATTTATCCAGAATGCTTCCTCCTGTAACAGGAGTTACTACCACATAAAATAATGGGAATATAATCTATTACTTATTCAGAGATTAGCAAAAAATAAGTCATTTGTGTTCAAAAATTACAAGTCAAACTCAAGATGAATATAAGGATATGGTTTAAAAGTCCCGGATAGTTTGATTAGGATTGCTAAGACTTTAAGAAAAACTTCACCCCCATTTTGCAGTAAGCCACACTGAGCTACAAGATGCAGTTGGCTGGGTTTAATAAGCATGTGTGTGAGGAAGGTGTTGCTTAAAAAAAAAGAAGAGAGGCAGGATCTTGCTTGGGGGAAGACAATAGATTTTGCATAGTTTAGGTGGCATATATTGGGTGATAAAAAGTCTAGATGAGACCTGCCAAGGAAAAAGAAAGATTGCAGGAATTTTAGGAATTTATCTTACATAGATGCTGTTCAAAACAATTAACTGTCAGCAAAGTAGTCCACAAGAGTTTTTACAAAAAAAACTGCAGATGAAGCCTCCTTTTCTGGTGCTGTAAAATTACTTATAGCAAAAATGTAATTTCTATTGGGCCGCTGAGAGAGAAGCTCTCAGTAAAATGGATTTGCCCAAGTAAAATGGATTCACCTTGCGTTCTGTTAATAGAAGCTTAGTAATAAACCCATCTGAAAAATAAAGATATTGTCTTAGCGTACTTAAAATATATTCTGATGAAATAATGGATTAAATGTAAAACAAAGAAAGAATCTACCTTTATTGTAAACAAAAACAAGGTATCAAAATACCTGAAGCCAGAAAATAATATCAAGAAATATCCTGAAACGAGCTGATCGCAAGACTCCATAGTATCCAAATGTATCTGCCATCTTTTAATGCAGCATTAACCAATATGCAAGTTAAATAATTTGTAATAATCGTGAGTTTACTCTAAAAGTTTAAGCTTGCCCAGGACTTAATTAATAGTGTAGCTATGCCTGGGAAGCAGTGGATTCTCCATCCCTGGAGATATTTAAAAAGAGACTGGATGTGGCATTCAGTGCCATGGTCTGGTAACCTCAGTGGTAGAGGATCAAGGGTTGGACTTGATGATTTCTAAGGTCCCTTCCAACCCAGACAATTCTATGATTCTATGATTCTATGATTATATATGATTCTATACCATTTTCTCCTGTGGCTTCCTTATATATATGGCAAATACTCCACCATATTATAGTGAGACTAGTCCTTTGCTTCCATACTTGTATATCTGTTCATCAAGCTAAGTGATCCTATAAGATATGATGACCACTATAAGGTTTCTCAATATGGATCTAAATATGGAATGAAACTTCAGCTTTTGAGCTGAATACCTAAAAAAGAGGACACTGGACTTTCAAAGATTTACAGGGATATCCGTACTGAGCAAAGAAGAGTTCAGAGAACCCATTAATTGGTACCAAATGGGAAAGAGAGACTCATCTAGTGCAGACTGATGCTATCCAGAGACACGTGCTTCCCTAAGCACACTGCCACATTGCTATAGTCTTGAGCTGACTTAGCAGTTATGGCTCAGTGCTCTACTGATTCAACTATACTACTTCTGGCTCTGCTGCAAGATGGAAATGCTCCCACCTCTTTTCAGTTTAGTTTCTGTCAGACTGCCAGCCCCTTCTTCAGAATATGAAGCAGTTATCCTCATCACCATCAAAAGATACGGAAACCAGGGCTTGTGGGAATCAGCAGTAACATTTATGAAAAGCAGAATACAAAAACTTATTCTAATTGAAACGTAAAATTCCCTGATAATACAATTAAATTCTGTATGAGTAAGCAATATATGGAGTTATCAGTATTTACCATATTTATGCTTAAGCTTATTCAGCCAGGAAGTCTTTTTTTAAAAATCATACTTTCTGCTTAAGTCATTTGCATTACATAGAACATGCTATTTTAATCAGCTTCGGTAGAATGCATATAAAATATGTAGTTTCCTATTCTACTTCTCATATTCCATCAATACAGATTTGTTAATTCACTCTGGTGGAATACCAGGTGTCCCATTGTGTAAAAAGGCTTTTTAGTCATAAGGCGTATGAAAAGATCAATTTCCCTTTGCTATTTTCCTCATCATTTTTTATAGGACCATACTTTCCTTTCTACTCTTCTTTCCCACAGTGTGCTTACACAACAGCCCATCTGCAATGCATAACTAATGACATTCAAGGTGTTTCATTAGAGGGTGCCTTAGTTATGATATCCCTGCTTAGAAAAAAGAAATGTCCTATTTTCTCAGTTTCTTTACTAATATTGATTACTTCATAGTTACAAATTATGGAAAATACAATCTCCTGTATTCCTCTTACAAGAGGTATAAATCCTGTGAGATCAGCACAGAAAGATTACTATATAATATACAGTAAAAGGTACAGTAACCAGATTATGCTCCCTTCTAAACTGTTAGACAGCCATTTTTTTGTCACAAGCTCATGCAGCATTGTGAGTCCTGAGGTTTCTCTGTATGAATTTGCTGGTTTTCTTCCCTGTCCCTCTCCACAACAGCCTTGTTACCAGGTTTTTTGGTTTTTTTTTAATCTTTGCAGTAAAAGTGTGTGGAGGAAAAGCTCTCCAAAGCCAAGTGTATCCAGAATAAGATGTTGCTTTCTGTCTTTTGTTCTTGCTGTGTTCCAGCCACACCACATGAAGGAAAGTGATAGATTTTAAATTAACTTCAATACTTTTCTTTGAGCTAGAGATGCCTAAGATAACATTTAGTTAACATTTTCTTTCACTTTGCAGTTTGTCAGCCTTAAAAGATAGCTTGGGCCCTCAAGTTGGGCTTTTTACATTTGCAGGAAACAAATAAGGGATGTGAAGCACATAAAGAGCCACAAGATTGCCACTTCTACAGGAAGCTATACATTGAAAAAGACCAAAACTTAATAAAAAACTTACATTTGGTGTAAAGAGTGGGGATTTCTAAGATACCTGCCATCATCAAAGTCTTTATCAATTCAGTAACACGAATTCTATTTACTGAAAGTATTTCATATTCCTAGCAAGTGAACCTTGATCTTTTATGCTACATGGGACAACAAATCCTCAGACCATGATTTTTAACCTAAACACTTGTGAAGACTTCTCTTACAGTGGATCCATGGGTTTAAGAACAGTGGAGAAACAGGGCCAGTACCTATGGCCCTGCAGATACTGCCTGCACTTACAGGACTGGAAAAATGTTTGCATAGCTGTGGTGTCATTATGGTGGGAGGAGAACTGCCTGCACAGGTTTCTATCAGAAGGGTATGCTACATGGATAGGTATGGAGAGCAAATGCAAGTTTCCTGGGATGAATGATCCAGGAATGAGGGTGTCTGGCTCCAGCACATACTTGCCCTATGAGATATCATTCTTCTAGGTGTTTTTCAACACACAATTCAGCCTTTCTTTTCACTAACAGGGAAGAATTTAAAAAACCAAACTGAACTACAGTGTCACTACTCCTTATAGTTTTTTTGAGACACCTTTGTGCCTAAAGTTGGTGCAATATACTGAATAATGGCATCAGAATGGCCTTCTTAGCCTGCCCCCCACTCAGCCACCATAAGAGAAACAAGGGAGACAGAGGGCACAGTCCCAAGGTTCCTTACCCAAATCCCATCTGCAGTCCAAAGACAACATCCTGCCTCTTCTGTTAGCATGAAGCACTTTGCTAACTATATTTCAACATGGTAAGTATCTCAAGAGACTGAAAACACACATCATCATCTTGCTCTGTGAATCCAGCTACCTTACTTTTGCATCTGTAGGGGTGAATGGATATTTCCAGCATTTTGCCCCATGGAAAAAAGACAAAAACATATTGGAAGCAAGCTGCATGATAAAAATGAGTCAAGTTAGTAGTCACTTTGAGCAGCACCATTCCCATGGACTTTCAAGCACAAAATGATATAAAAACATGATCAGCAAAGAGTTCTGCTCTCATGTTATGATTTATTACATTACACTCACTAGAAAGGCTCTTCAATAATAGAGAAATGGGTTCACATTTACACAAAATATTATTATTATTATTAATATAATTACTACTATTATTATCATCATGACCATTATTATTGTTGTTAATATTATAATTCTTATTATTACAGTCTTGCAATATTGACTATCTGTCTTGCTTTGCTTATCCTGATAATTAGCAAAATGACATGGCTTCTATTTCATAGAAGTCAAGCACCAGAGATCCTTGTCACTCAATTTCTGAAGTGACTAAGTAGCAAAATTGCATAGCAAGTGTATACATTGAAATGGTGATGATTTGTAGAGCTTTGTAAATCACACAGCTAAAAAAAAAAGAAAAAGAGAATATCAATCCATCAGCTTTTCCATCAACTTAAAATGAGGAACTCAGATTTGACCTACGACATGGCTTAATTTACAGACTTCTTCCTAAAACCAAGTACAATTTTGCAAACACAAAGTGATAAATGCATTCAGTACAAGAGAAAACTTTGTTTACTGTTCTAATAGCTCTGTGGTGTCAAAGGCTGCCTTTCAGGCAAGAAGTCAAAGATTATTTCAATAAATAATTGATTATTTCAATAAAATTTAGATAATGAAAAGTGTTTGTCAGGAAAAGAGGTAATTCCTTATTTGAAAGCAGCAAACAATGTGTTTCAGAGATCAACAGCTGAAGGAAACTGTCTGAATAACTAAAAGCACTTAAAATTCCTTTAGGGACAGTTAAGAGTTCAATAAATTTTTGTTTCATTTTTGTTACTTCAGCATATTAATCCATCCAGAATACTCCAGTAGCTTGAGAGAATGCCTTAGCAACCTCAACATCTGAGTTCTTCTCTGATCTAAGGGGCAGACTGATGGTGCTGCATATGGTAGTGCTCTAGAAACGCAACATTGAGAGCAAATGCAAATACCTACTCACTGTCTTTGAGTACTGCTCAACTTAAACAGTTCTGGATGAAGCAAATACTATTACATTGGAGACAATAGGGGTTGCTATGCCAAATCCAGCTAACACTTCCTTGATAATATATTCTTGCAATCTGCTCTTGACAGTGATATTACCCTCCACGGTTTGCTGCACTGATTCAGTATGTGAAAAGAACACAAACCCTGTGTGAAACGTTCTTCTCCTCTTGTGCAAATTCATTTCAGAGTCAGTCACCCTTTCCCAAGAAGCATCCACACTGTACAAGATGGGATTCTACCCACAGCCCATCTCACTGAGAAGGTACTGTCCTGTTGCACTGCTTTGGCACATCTTTCCAGGTTCAGACCTGGAATAAAAAGTGGATCTTTCAGACTTTTATCTTAGGTAAAATTTTGGTCATCACTAAAGATTTTCCCTGCATTAAGGAGAAAACAGTGACCTAACTGAGCAAAGAGCAGACCAGCACTACAGAGAAAGGAGAATAGATGCATGGGGCCAGGATGTGCCAGTGAGTTTCAGATAGTGTAAAGCAAATGAACACATTGGTACAACAGATCTGAATGGAAGACTGGAGCAAAACAGCTACCATGTTACCTCAGGAAAGGCTCTTTAGAAAGAACAAGAAAAGACCTGAATGATCTTCAGGAAGGAAGACATGTAGGCAAGAGGTGCAACTACAATATGAAATACAGAAGTGCAATTGTAAGTAGAGTGTCCTGGTCTTGGCCAGGACAGAGCTAATTTTCTGTCTTGTAATTTTTCTTTCAGCTATGTCTCTCATAAGTAGCTGTACTTTGTGAAATTAACAGCAGGTTTCTCAGTCAGTGTCTGTTTCTGGGACAGATAACACTTGATGTTTATAGTTATATCTAGAGGCTGATATGCAGAACCAAGGCCACTGCTCAGTCCTGAAGAACATCTTAGGCCCCAGAAAGAGAAAGGAAGTAAAGGGGTCACACGTGCAGCCCTCCTTTAGGGAGGAGCGGACAAAACAGGTGACCAAAACTGACCGAATGGAGTATTCCATCCCATATGCATGATACTCGGTATAATTTGAGGGATCATGGGAGTTGAGCCCTTCCTTCTTCTTCGCCCTTCTCTCCGGCCTTTCTTCTCCTGTCCCTGCATGCTTCAGCATCCTGGGAGGATTCTGTCTGTTCATCAGGGCCTGTGGCCTGTGTTCCTGATCCGTGCCAGCCTGAATCTGTGTGTTCCTGTCTCCAGCTCCCGACTGCTGCTGACCCCAGGGGTCCAGCCTGGACTTTTCCAGGGCTGCCCTGCAGCCTCGGTGGTGACATGAGAGTTACTGGGGAGGGAGGAGGAAGGAACATAGAATCGTTTTTCTGTATATTTGTTTATATTTAATATATATTTTTTTCCTTTTTATAATTTCTCTTTCATTAAAGCTGTGTACTTTACTTTCCAACTCATAAGTCTTTCTTCCTTTTTCTCTCTCCTTTCTTTATCAGGTAGGAGGATTAATAGCATCTGTCATTTGGTTAATTGCTGTTCCAGTGTTCAACTGTGACATAGAGTAAAAGATGACAAATTCTATGAACTGGGAGATAAGACACTTGATTTTTGCACAGGGGATATAACAGGTCCGTTAACAGAAAAGTTAGGAACAGAAATTGTTTAGCAAAAGAAAATGCTGTCAATGAGTCTGGTTGGAACAAAGGGAATCAAAAGTTCAGTGATGCCCATTACTACTTCTTGTGGAAGCTTTGATTTTGTCAGTATAAATATATAGAAAAACCTCCTGGTCAGATCTTAGGAGGACATTTTCACACAGTGCCCATATCAACATATATGGAACTGGAAATAATGTCTAAGACCTATTAGTTGAACTTAAAAATAATTACAACCTATGAAGAGTCTGTAGCATTTGTCCTGGAACAACACAAAGCTAAGACGACCTCCCCTCTTGCCAGCAAAACTGATGCTAACTAAACATAATTTTTCAAATCAGCTCAGCTAATGCTGAAGTGAAAAAAACTTTCTTAATTTTAATTTCAATGAAAACAGGACTGGGGAAAGAAAACGTGTAAATTGAAAAAATAATAACTGCCAGGGAAAGAATTACAATCACAATGCTTCTGAAATAATGCTGTAAACAAAGTATGTGTGAAAAATAGATGCCAAGATCTTTAGCTCTTGGAAGAGATGTTGATTTACACCACCTGAGAATCTGACACTTGCTGCAAAAGGACAATCATGCTCTTTCTTCCAAATACCAGATAGTTCTTACTACAGTACTATTGTAATATGACTAGGAAATGCTGCAAATGGATCTAATTATTATTATAATCCTAACATTATAATCTTGAAGTCCTTGTCAAATGTTATTTCCAAGACATAGAGAGATATCCTACAGGCAGAATTAAAATAAATAGATTAAATAATTTCCTACTGTCTAGATATCCTAAAAAGCTAATAGCTTTAGATTCCAGATTGGATTCTGTAGCAAAGCTATTTGATTTGCTTGTCAAAATTTAAAGATCTTGCAGTGCTCCATCAATCATTACGTATAAAATAGTTTAATAAGAAAAATCAAACTCAACAATACAATCCAGACAAAATTTTGGCAATGTATATTAAGTAGGGGTCAAGTAGGATTGTGCCTTTCTTGTAAGGTTTTAGTGGTCTTTGATGCATGTCTACTTAGTACTAGTCCATGTGCTCTACTGTGCCAGTAAACACCAAAATCCTCCAAAATTTGGATGGCTGGGTCTTATTTGTGATTACTGGAGTGATAAACATTGAAACTAAGTGAGTCAATCTCCACACCAATAGGATTCTTCCAACCTCATTGGCTTGTTTTTACCTGACTGTAGAAAAATATGCCCATAATTCTTAAGGGCAATTCCACCATTCACTTCTATTGTATGCAAAAGTTCAGAATTGTTTCATCTGTGAAGGGATCTTATGATTTGAAATAAATCACAGAGGAAATTAGACCAGTCATTTAATTTGACCTTTGTGACATTTCAACCAGATGACTTCCAGATGACAACAGTCCCTCTTTGAAAGAAACTCTCACCTTGTTAAGGGAATAAAGTTATTAAAAAAAGAGTCTTCAAGTGCATAAATATTATCAATCAGGTCACCAGTGTTCCAGTATGACCCAGTGTCTCTTATCTTACATTACGTTGATAGTACTGCTATCTGCAACACTTAAAAGCTTTCCAACCGAAAGAGAAGCAATATTCTATTGGAAAATAATTTCTACTAGTATACCATCTGCATTTCTTTTTTTTTTTTTTTTTTTTTTTTTGGGCCAGACAAAAAAAATCACCTTTGATATCCTTTATCTTGCAGATGTTTCTCTATAGTCTTGTGTGGTGATGGTAAAGAGATTGAAATTCCTGTGAAATCTGCTTGCTTCCCCATCAGGGCACGTCTCACTCTGAGAGGGAAGAAAAGGAAAATACTCAGTGCTATCTGTTCCACTGGGAAAGAAATATGGTGAAAGAACAGGTGGAGAGTGGTATGTGAGCTATGAAGTTTGTCCATGTCTGCTGTGAAGTCATGCACAATCACCACAGATTTTGAGATAATGAGGATAATGTGTTTTTTTACCAACAGTGACTTAATGCTTCTGTGCATGCTAAAAATTCTTTCAGCTCCACAGAGCTACAAAAGTTACCCATGTTCAATGCACAAACTTCTCCTTGTCCAGAGGCAGATGATTCTTCAGATGTGAACCATCTCACATCAGGGGTCCTGAGGACAGATCTTGCATTTGTCAATGACCAGATACGATTCCAGACCATGAGCTCCTCTTGCAAAATCAGCAAGATCCTTTCAAGATCTGTAGCTGGATGTGCTCCTAACTAGCATAATGGTCACTAATATTGTTATAAATGCATAATGTTGTGAATGAGCTTTGATATTAGTGACAGTAGAGACCTGAATGTTGACCTTTACAGTGCCAAGGTTTAATTCCCCACGTTCCCACAGGCCTCTATGAACCACTATTAAATCACTGTTTCTGTGCCTCAGGTCTTAAATTACACAGTAGCTTTCCTTTTTCTCAAGCAGTCTGCAAAGGTACATGCCCCAGAGTTAGTGAGGAAGTCAGGTATTTTTAACACTGAAGAGAAATGCGTCTTGCTGCTTTGCAAACAAGAGGACAGCCAACAAATTATGTTTGAAGAGTCCTTAACGCATAAATTAACTAAGGAACAAATTTATTTTAACTGTTCTTTATTGTACAAGGGGAAAAAATAATCACTTGTGCACTTTCTGAAATACAGGTGTAATTTTAAAAAACTAATTACTAGTTATACTTATTAGTCCAATATTAATAAGATGTACTGTCTGCTGTAACACTCAGAACACTGTTACGAGTAAAAGGAGCATGCCATTTATTGCTTGTCCAGTCAGCATTTTAACAGTCAAAGACTCCAGATTATCCAATAAAAAAGCCTCCTCAGTAATACAAAGTTGTGACAGTTACAAAACTACCTTTCTAGGTTTTACCCTTGCATATGGTGTCCTTTTATGAGAACCTCAATCTCTTGTCTCATTCCACTTCGTTACACAATTTCTCACCTGGGCCTCCTCCCTCTTACCCTAGGGAAGGAGGGAGCTGCCCCACAGCTCTGTGTTCTCAGGAGCTGTTTGTCTCTCAAGGACTGCCTGGTCCCTGGAAGCACCCGCAGGGAGGGAGCTCAGACAGGCAGGGCAATGGGTGCTGGTGAACCCAGCTCAGCCTCAGGCCACGGGCAGCCCGACCACCCCTTGGCACCCAACACAGCCTGATGCCTGACCCCAGCAGTGCCACATATAACCATGCTTACTGGGTTACAATGTGCAAGTCTGAATTTAAAATAAATAAAAGTAAGCTACATTGGATACAGCTCTCATGGGCAGAGTATGACTATTCTGTACCTTATTTCACACTGAAGAAACCCTTTATTGAGTTGGGAAATATATTTTCTTAATAATATGGAGTCTGTTGACATAATTGATTTTCTTCTAATTTCTTCTTTGAGAGAATGAACATTATGCATATTCTCCTAATGTTTTTCATAAACGATGAGTGATTCATGAAAGAGCTGCCTGTGATGAAGAATTAAAAACATGCAACCTCAGAATCAAATCTTAATTGAATGCTTTATGTTTCCTAGTAATTTGATAATAAATCTTTCATCTTTTAGTGGTATAGGCTAATGTTAACAGAAAAATCATTTGATTTTCAATAAAGAGTTCAGCTATGCTTCTGCTTCACTTCACTGTCCTGTATTACAGAAAATAGGTAGCAAATATTTCTCACTTTTCTGCATGTCCAGCAGCTTTATCTAATGCCAATACTCAAATCTGAAAAAGGATATTACTTACACGAATGGATTCAAACTAGAGGAGGGTACATTTACATTGGAAGTTAGGAAGAAATTATTCACTATAAGGGCGGTGAGACACTGGCCCAGATTGCCCAGAGAGGTGGTGGAAGCCCCATCCCTGAAAGTTTTTAAGGCCAGGCTGGACAGGGCTCTGAGCAACCTGATCTAGTGGGAGGTGTCCCTGCCCATGGCAGGGCAGTTGGAACTGGATGATCTTAAAGGTCCCTTCCAACCCTGAAAATCCTATCATTCTATGATTCTATGTCTGAAATGAGACAACCAAATGAACAGTTCTTTAGTACCAAATCTGCACCTAGCTACACAACTGTTTGGTCTGGAAAATATGAATTTCCTTTCTGTATTGTAAATTTAAGCCTTATTTTACCAGAACAAGCTTCTCCCATTTGCTGTTCCATGAGGCACCTGTTAAAGCCATCGCAGCTCAAGGCAAGCCCAAAGCCTGTGGCCTTCTGGCAGCAAGGTCAAAATCATATTTATTGGGTTACAAACTGCATTCATCCTTCAGCACTGGTATCATTGGAGGTGAAGCCCAAGGAGTGCTGCCCTCCCGGAAGCAAGGGGACATAACACCACTAAAACCAAGAGGTACCATGCACTAATGCATGATGGAGGAATTATTACAGAAATACTCTCAAATGGATAAAGTGAAACATTTCTGCTCCTATCAGAGGTTATACATTATTACAGGTAAAAGAGGTAGCTATGCTTTGTCTGAAACATGTTTGTCACTCAGCTCCTCAGTATTTTTTCCTAAGAAATCAAAACAACCACTGATAAAAATACTGCCTACATTTCAAGGGAAACAATAGCAAGTCTTTGTTCTTTGAATTAAAACCTCTCCTTATGTTTAAATCTTTGAGCTGTTTTGCTCAGTTTATGACAATTCAATAACTATTTGCATATCATTGATTTCCTTCTAAAGCTAAAGTCATTGGACCTTTGGCTCACAGCCAGTTTCGTCAAACATAGAGGGACAGAAATCATGGCGTAAATTTTAATAGTAGCTGGATTCCAACTCTGAGATTTTCTTCAGATGTTGGATTGTCAAAATAACATGCTGATCAAACACTCACGTCCTGTATCGTTACATTTACCGTTGAAAATTACTGGTCGATATTTGCTTGCACATTAACTAATAACACTGACTATTTCACTGCCCACACACTATTATAGTTAATAGCCATTGTGGTGCCTCACACCGCAACAAAAATTGCCTTTAAAAAATCAATAGATTCCCTGTTTTGTTTCAGGGAAGACAGATGAACAATAAATCATGATTTTTGAGCAATTGTTTAGTCTGACAACATAGTAGTCAAAATTACTTTGTACAACAGGTATGGTTCACTGTAGAGTCAAACTCTAATACAGAAATGCATCTCTGAGTGCCTTTGTTGCTTATGTTTAGGCGCAAGTCACTGAAATAGTGTCTTGAATAATTTTCTGAGCTAAAGTGTATAATACAAGTTTAGAGAATATACTTATAAAGTAACACAAAAGAGATTTACCTAAATTTACATCCTTACATTTCAACAATAAACATCCTAAGGTTCTTTCAGGAAGAGAACATTTACCTAGAAGAAGGACCCACCCACACAATTCACCAAGCAGGCATGGCATGCAGGATGTGACAGTAATCTTACATAAACACATCAAAATGGAGTAGCTTTTTCGCAGCTGTTTAGACTGAAAAATTATGCTGCTTTTAAGGGAACAGTTTTCTCTGTTTTATCATAGTAGTACAAATACTGTTTTTATGATCGTTTAAACCCCCTTTTTCAGAGCAGCTATATTACGGATGCAATATCAATGATGTTTTAGCATGACAAATTATCTTCATCCAGAGTCATGGCAGAAAAATCTCTTATCTTTTGTTATCTGAACAAATAATGGATTGCTGTAAAACTGAAGCATTGGTTTTGCTGTGCAAAGATTTAGTACACTTGCAAATTCAGCAAGGATAATTGTTGAATATTCTTAACTAGTAATCCTCTCAGCACATCCTCATCAAGGACAATGCCTATCTTGCCTGTGTATATATCTGTATGCATTGGAGCTCTGTTTCAAACTCATTGTATTTATTCCAGAGGCATCTTTTCTGTACCAGAATCATGTGCTGGAGTTTTGTACCAACAAATAATAGCTGAATGATAAATCTAGATCTGAAGTCTTACAGCCTCTCTTTGACTACAATAATTATTTTTTTAAGCCATACAGCTTGCTATTTTTTTTTCTATTTGACATGATCCTAAAACATTTGAGCCTTGTATTCTTTTTGTTCTTACATAGCAAAATCAATACCCAGAAAGATCCAAAATTTTGGCAAAACAAAACCAAAATCTAATACCTGTCATATTTACTAGCTACATTATACAGCCTTTTTACTTCTTTATTTTTCCTGCCACATAGAAGACCATGACTATCTTGAGATCTCAAAGTATATATACTCTTCTTATATACTTATATATATACTTCTTATATACTCATATACTCTTCTTATATACTATTCTTATATATTACTCTTCTTATATAATGTCACTAAAAAGACATAAACGTTTCAAACAAATGAGTACTGTTAAAATTGACTAATTTAGGTTAAAGAACTATATTTTATTTTAGATGTTGTGATGTTACTAGTGGAAATAAGAATCACAGTTGAATGCAGGTGAGAAGAAAAAATCAAATGAAAGTGATTATTTTGATGGAGAAATATTAAGATGAGAATCACGAGAAAGGAGAAATTGTGTGGTAAAGTAGTCTTTGTGAGAGTGTCTTAGATGAGTTAGAGATTGTATGCAGAGAGAGGGAGAAAAGAAAAACGGATTAGCAAATACAGAGATGACAGAACAGAAGAAATAAGTTTCTAGGATGAAATAAGAAGAAATAATCACTAGGATGAGAAACAGTAAAAAATCTGAAAAATGAAAATGAACAGAGACATGATTGGTCCCTTTTCTGCCTGTGGAATTTCCTGACAACCACAGCACTGGCACTGGTGAGGCCACACCTCGAGTCCTGTGTCTAGTTCTGGGCCCCTCAGTTCAGGAAGGAGATTGAGGTCCTGGAGCAGGTCCAAAGGAGGGCAACCAGGCTGGTGAAGGGACTTGAGCACAGATCCTATGAGGAGAGGCTGAGGGAGCTGGAGCTGTTCAGCCTGGAGAAGAGGAGGCTCAGGGGAGACCTCATCACTCTCTACAACTCCCTGAAAGGAGGGTGTAGCCAGGGGGAGGTTGATCTCTTCTCCCAGGAAACTATCAACAAGACAAGAGGACATGGTCTTAAGTTGTGCCAGGGGAGATTTAGGTTAGATATTAGAAAGAATTTCTTTACAGAGAGGGTGATCAGGCAATGGAATGGGCTGCTGGGTGAGGTGGTGGATTCCCCATCCCTGGAGATATTTAAAAAGAGACTGGATGTGGCACTCAGTGCCATGGTCTAGCAACCGCTGCGGTGGGTCAAGGGTTGGACTTGATGATCTCTGAGGTCCCTTCCAACCCGGATAATTCTATGATTCTATGATTCTATGACTGTGTGCCTGAAGACTGTTCTCAATTGTATGGCAATTTTTGATGCTGGTTTAGTGCATGCAGCCAATGAAGGCAACAGATAATGGATAACTGAAGGATGGGAATCAAAAAGTTTTTTCATCATTGCAGTGAAACAGCTTAACTGACTGCTTGAATCTATTTGCCACATCAATTTCTAATTTTCTCATTGCTATAACTTTGTCAATATTTCAAATATTTGGTCTCATCTTTATTTCTTTAATATCATTGTCTGAGTCACCAACTGGATGCTTTGAATATGCCTTTACCAAAAAGTCAATTTATAATTTTCATTACAACTGATAAGAATCGGCAGAATTTTGTATCTTGAGTTTTTTCAAGGCACTTCTTTTGCACTGGTGTCAATAACATAATCAGCTGAAATTAGAGACCAGAGTTGTTGATGATTTGTAATTAATTTTATTTAAAAATTACTGAATTGTCAAATCCAATTATTTGAATTGTGGACAGATAAAGATTTGCTTTGTTATTTCATCATATCAAAAAGTAAAAAAAAAAAAAAAAGGAAAACGAGTGGGGATCCCTCCTATTATTTCTTACTAAACAGACTCTGCAATAAAAGAAACTTCCCTGATAATTTACTGCAGACTTTTCATTTTATCCCCAGGGTCCAGAATCTGGAACTACTAGGAAGCAGCTGTAGTATCAAAGCATTCTTGTACAGAGGTCTCTTGTACTCAGGAAAAATACCAAACTGGAACTGAATGTTCAGGAAAATTATTCTGAGCAAGTACACCTCAAGTGAAAGGGATAACTGCATTTTTCATAGAGATGAGGGATTACTCCTATTTTAAAAGACAAAACATTTTCCAAGAAGCCAGTTTCAAATTTGGAGGAGCTAGCGGGTAGCAGGAAGGCCCTACGAAGGCACTTCATTCTACTTCCAGTAGCAACTGGACATAAGTGGAATAAAACCAGACCAAAACAAAGCAACCAACCAACCAATAACAAAAAACAAATTAACAAACAAAAAACCCCAAACATCTTTTCTGATTATTAAGGATGCAATTTTCATGAAAATAATTTTTACAATAGGCTTATTATGATGATGAGCCACAGAAAGTCCTTTTATCCTGATGCATAAGAAACAGAAAATAAGAAAATGTGTATTTTATTGGGAAGCAGATTATAGACCGTCAAAGAACCTGGTTGCACAGAGCAAAGTAGTTCTTTTCATTTCTTAATCTGTGGTGTCCAAAACACTAAGTAATCAGAAAAGAGAACTGGACCTGAATCAACTTTTTGAGAATGTCTCATATAGTCTATTTGCCATATCTCTCTCTATCCTTATGTTATTTCTACCATAACCTAGGGAAATATGTAGTTTCCAATTAATAAAACAATATCAGGATAATAGAAAAGCAGAATTTATTGGAATTCTCCTATTAACAGACTATTCTGCCAATGATTTCATGTAACTAAGAATCTTAAAACCTATCCTTATGATCCCAAATATTTCAATTTGGAAAGGACCTCTGGATGTCTGTCATCCAGTCACTTCCAGCTCAAATTAGGTTCAGCTACAAGACGATACAGGCTGCTCAGGGCTTTGTCCAGGCTGGTCTTGAAAATCTCCAGGGATGGCATCTGTGAAGTCTTTCTGAGCAACCTGCTCCATTGTCTATCTCTCGTCACAAGGAAAATGTTTCTTCTTATACCCAGTATGAACCTTGTACCCTTATACCCCATATGAACATGTCTTGTTTCAACTCATGCCCATTGTCTCTCATTCTCCTACCATGTGCTGCTGTAAAGATCCTGTATCTGCCTCCTCAGTGACCTCTCCATAGGTATGGACAGGCAGCCACTAGGTCCCCTCACAGCTGTCTTTTCACCTTTCCATGGTGAAGAAGCCTTGGCTCTCACAGTCTCTCCTCACACTGCAAGTGGTCCAACCCTTGACCATCTTGGTGGCCCTCTGCTGAACTTTCTTTAGTTAATTGCAACCTTTCTTGTATTGGTGGGTCCAAAACTAGATGCAACCTAGATTTGATCTACCAAGTGCAAGTGGAGTTGGATAATTCTTTCCTTCAATCTACAAGCTATGATCCTGTTCATACAGCTCAGGATTCTGCTGGTTAATTCTGCTGCCAGGGCAGGCTGTTGGCTCATGCTCAGCTTGCTGCTGGCCAGAGCTCCAGGACTTCCCCAGCAGAGATGCTCCCCAGCCTAGCAATTACCAGCCTGTATTGTTACCAGTGGTTCTTCCTTCCAAGGGGATGGGCCTTCCATCTCTCCTTGATGATTTTCATATGGTTTCTCTTGAACCATTCTTCAAGGTTGTCTAGTTGTCTCTAGATGACAGCCCTGCCTCCAAGAGTATTGACTGCTCATCCCAATTTGATGTCAGCTGCACTCCATCATCTTGTCCAGGTAGTTGAGAGAAGTGTCAAGCAGGACAGATCTCAGGATAACCATAATTGGATTCCACTTGCTACTGGCTTACAGTTAGAATAAAGACTTCACCACTCTCTGAGCCTAACCATCCAGTCATTTTTGTCCAACCATCTGGCAAATAACATCATAATTTGAACACAAAAATATGCTAGAGGATAGCTTTAAAAGCTTTGATAATGCAAAGGTAAAGCATATCTGCAACTCTTCCCTAATCCACAGACCTAGACATTTCATATTAGAAGGTAATCGGATTGGTCAGCCTTGATTTACCTTTGGTCAATCCTTGATGACTGTTCCCCATCATTACCTCTTTATTTATCTGCTTAAAAATGTGTTCCAAAGTAGATTGCCCCATGGGATTGAAGTGCAGCTGACCAGCCTGCAGATCCCTGGGTTGTTTATTTGGCCATTTTTATAAATTTGGCCATTTTTATAAATTAGTGTGACATTTACCTCATTCAGATGAGGTGTCCCTGTGATTTCCATACTCTTTCAAATATGAGTATTTGCAAGGATATGAGGGTTTGCAAGGATATTAACTATTTCTCTCATCACTCTCTGAAAGATCCTGTGGGCCTGTACTGGTCAAGTTATCCCTGGCTCATGACTCAGGGTTACTACCCACTGCTAGTAGCTCTCCTCCTTGAATCCTGCCACCAACCACAGGGGTCTGGGAGACACTGTACTGTAGTGGTAGAAACAGTTCATGTGGCCTTTCATGTTCCTTCTAGCAGAACTTTGGTTTTCCTAGAACCATCCTTTTATGCATGCACAGATTTTCTAAATTACTCCTTTGTAGCCTTGAATCTTCAGTATATACCCTGCTTGCACCAGGGTTCTGTCATGAACCCCAGACCTTGATCAACAATTTGTAGCTGGGTTGCACATCTGCAGACCAGAATTCTTTCTGTCTTGCAGGACAATAATTCTATGGCACAAAAGTCTCCCTGAGTTTCAATGGCACACATGCAACAATTCATCCCTCAGCGCCTCTGTATTTCATGTGTCTTCCTCTTGTAGCATAGTTAGTCATCTGAAAAGGTGAGCTGTGAGCAGCCAGGAGTATAGCTTAAGTACACAAACTATGAGAATCCCGGTAAGCTTTTATAAATCACAGAATTTGTGGGAAAAAAAGTGATAGAATGTAGTTCACAACCATATGGTGTTATTAAACAGTGTTTGAGAGTAAGCACCCTGAATCCCTAGCATTCCTACTGAACAACTAGAATAAATGGAAAAGAGAAATAAAGCATTCCTATCAGTACTTTTCCCTGCTAAAAGGAACAATATGAGCAATTTAACACCAAATTAGCTACTAGGAGAACCCAGTAGCTAATTCCTTAGACAGCAAATGAGATGAGGGATGTGGCAATTTTTCAATAGAGTCATATATAAATAGATCTGAAAACCATTACTAATGTCTAAACTACTTTTCTTCATTTCTGCATAAAGATTTTTTTTTGCAAGAAATTGGATTTCTCAGCTGACTGCAATACATTATACAGACTCACAGAAAGCTAGGACGGAATAAAAACCTTTTCATACCACTCAGTACAAGAAGAAGCACAGCCCAAGCTGGCAACCTTCAGAGCCCTCTGACAGACACTACTCCTGCAGACTTAGGAGCTAAGTAAGGAAGATTCCCCTTTATTGTTTAAATGACACAGTAATAAAAATATTTCCACTCTTTACTCAACACTTCAGATTAAACATTTTGGTCTAGAATAAAGTTAAAAATATTGAACATTATTCAAAGTGTAAAATGTTTTGGTTTTTTTATTTTTTATTTTTTTTTTATGCCATGTTAAATTTGATATGTCTAGAACCTTCCTGACTCATTATTCTGTGTGATTTACTATGATAGGGAAGACAAATTCAGAGAAATGGAAAGAAATCCTAACAACGAAATTGTGCTAAGTCCACTGTTATCATACAAAGATAACAGTTTTTCCTAAGGAGGCTGTCTACAGTGAGATAGGTTTAATCAAAAATTTAATATCAGCTTTTATGACTGAAAGAGGAAAGTGAAATAAAACATGAACATAAATGAAAGAAATCATACAAAAATTACTATAATTATGAACATCAAAGTTACTTATCAAAACTCCATTTTCCTTATGCTAATTATTTCCCCAGCATATTATTCTAAATAGGAGGAAGCCATCTCAGTTATGAAAGAAAACTAGTGTTTTCCCGTTCCCTGATAATTAGTCATTCATATTTAGATAGCCTTCATTCACTACTGCACAGGTGCCTCAACCTTTGCCACACAACGTTGAGCTGTATTTAAAGAAATACTCTTTGAATGCTTCTAAAGGAATAATAAAAAACTATATTAACAGCTTAATCACCCTGCATCTCTCCAAACAAGAGATCTGTCATGTGAAATTAATCTTTTTTGTCAGAACCATGCACAAAACTGTTCTGACAGACTAAAATATGACAACGTTGTATCAGCAAGCCTGCTTCAGCAGCCCTGCAAATTAAACACCCTATTCAGCAGATATTCAATTTCCATGCTTGCTGGCCATGAAGTTTCAGTGAACTTCTATGGGTTAGCACCTGCAAAGCGTAATTCTAACTCAATAAACACAAATTCCTGCCTTCTTCATTGCAGATATGTTAACTGCTAGCTATGGCTATGACGCTCCAGCAAGAGCACGTGCTATTCACATATCTATATATAGAAGTTAGGATTATATGTCCATCAGACCTGAGAGCCTATGTTTGGATCCACCACAAACAACAATGTATGACTGAGATGACATTCCATGAAGAATGAAGGAAATACAGATGTGTTCAGAGATGGCAAAATTAAAAAGTTCCCAGGTGAATGTATTCCCATCAACCTGGACTCTGAAAAATTTATTTCCTTATGGTTATAATAAGTACTAGAAGTAATTTTACAAAAAACCCCAAACAAACAAAAACCACAGCTCAATAAAGCAAACACTTCCCCTGCAGTGTCTTCTGAGCTACTACAAAACCTTATGAGCAAAGCAATTCACCTGCATAACCTATTAATTGTCTCATGAGCCAAGACCTTCTGGTGGAGAGGTACTGCTAGGATGCTACACTGCATCAGCCATAAAGTGCCTGACTTTACCAGTGACTCTGATTGGTGCATCACGACTGATTTAGGCTAGACAGGGAGTTTATGTAACATTCTACCTGAAAGGAGGTTGTAGTGATGTGGGTGATGGCATCTTCTTCTAAGTAAATAATGATAGGATTAGAGGAGATGGCCTGAAGTTGCACCAGTGGAGGTTTAGACTAGATATCAGGAAGAATTTATTTACTGAAAGAGTGGTCAGGCACTGGAACAGCCTGCCTGGTAAAATGGTAGAGCGACCATGACTGGAAGTATTAAAAAAATATGTAGACACAGCACTTCAGAACATGCTCTAGGGGGCATGACAGGTTTTTTTCTGTGTTGCTGGTTGGATCCTAGAGGTTTTTTCCAACTGTGATGATTCTGTGATTTTGTGATTTAAGAGGGGAAGAATGCTGCTGAATGCCAGGAATCCTGGTTTTGCCATCTCAGACACAAAACAGCTCAAAAACTCAAATCTGAGTGAGTTTAATCAGAAATAGCTAAATAGCAAGGTTCAATGTTCCCGTGGAAAACTGCCATGAGTTATATGATTCATAAAAAAAAAAAAAAAAGAATAAATAATTCACTATTTAAGATCATCCAGAATTAAAATCTAATGAAATAACCAAAGACAATAAAACAAATATAATTGGTTAGTTGCTTGAATGGGTAGGAGGAATTTCTATTGTTTATTGAATCCAGATCCTTGAATTCTCTTAGGCCTGTTCAATACTGTGAGCATAGTACAGGTTTTATGGTTGTAGAGACATTATCTCTTTTTTTTAAAAAAGCTGATTTGAAAGGTAGAAGCCACATATTTAAAGCAGGAAATTTGGCATGGTCTAATTAATCGTATAGAAATAAAAAGTGACATGTGGCACTGATCAATTTATATAGCCAAACTTTCACAAAGACCATGATGAACTATCACTGCAAGTGTTTGTATTTCAGATGACCCAAAACAGTACACCTTTGCATGGCCAGAGAAGATTCAACTAACAAGACTACCACAGCCTTACAGCCAAGATAAAAAAGATCTGCATCAATTACTTACTGCCTTTGCTAGTAAACATTGAAATGGATAAGAGATTTATGTGCTGTTCTAAACTGCACATAACTACAGATCTAAACTGATCTGGTTTGATCTCCTTAAGGAAGGAATATAATTTTGGAATATTATTATTTTTATATAATTATTTTTATTACACCTGTAAACACTGTCATTTGACATGGACCTCTTTTCTAATTCCTATTGACAAATTTCTTCAGACTTCAGAGGACTTGCATAGTAGACTTCTAGCACAGTGAAGGAGGGTAAGAGATAAACAAGGACAGTGTGTAAGGTCAATCAAATTTAAAACAGAAAATTCAAGGCATTTCATGGATTTGCTGAATAATATAGACATCATTATATATCATATCTATCATATAGATATCCCCAGGTAAAACAAAATTCGAATTTTATAAAACTAAATTTCTAAAGGCTAGAAATTAAAAACTGTAATGTTAGCTCATCTTTACTTTAACTGGAAATTCTACTTCCCCAGCACCTGCCAGTCTTCCTGTCTGTACACAGTAGCTTGCCTGTACTTGAGACATCAGCGAGATGCCCTAGCAGTGGTTAGCCTGGGAGAATATTGAATGCAGCTTGTGATCCTCAGAATGGTTAATCTAGGTGTATGTCTCTGTATCACAGATATCATGTGATTGCTATTTAGTCAATATACAGTCAATATATAGTTAGTAGATGCACATTTAAGTGTATTGACCTTGAGTATATGGATAGTATATTGTCCCGATCAATTGTGATATTATATGTACCCATTCAGGAACTGCAGCTTCATTAATAAGATAAGTATATTAGAGTTCATTGCCCAAAGCAGTCTTCAAAGCGAAGTCCGTATTCAAGTCCTGACTGTTGTGATTGATTTAGGAAGATGTATATAAGCTATATCAGAATACGAGTGATTTTAGAGCTGGTAAATCTCACTGTGGATTTGTTCACTGTGCTGTGCTTTGACCATAGGTCCATCTGATATCATACACTGTCTGGGTTCCCAGCATCAGAAATAATATTGCTAATTGTCTATCATTTTTTCTGGATTATTAATAAAGGGTTATCTGCTTTGCAAGTGCTCGTGCAATTCTTAGGGGATATGGAAAGAAAAGGCACCAACTCATTGCAAAGCAGCACTTGAGCTTTTTGCTGTGCATACTAGCAAGGCCTGACCTTTGTCTCTGTGTTAGTACCCTGAAAAAATCTGACTGTAAACCATACAAGGCATATGTTGTGTGAAAGTTATCATTAAAAACCACTGCTATTTCATTTTTTTTCAATCCTTCTACTCGGCATGACAAACTCTTTTGATGAATTGCACACCCATAGCACACTTCTGAGCAGCACATACAGTAATACTGAACGGTGGCAAAGAGTACAGTAGGATATTTTTGAAGCAAGAAAAAAACCCCTCCATTTTCCGTAATGCAATAAAATATAACACTGCTTGCACTTCAGTGAAAAATTATGACCAGGTCTTCAGTCTTTATTTTAAACTATTGGAAAATGAACAGCATGCTGAAGCTCCACTCTAACTGTTTTTCCTCACTAATTTGGCCTCATTTCACAAGTGTAGACTGCTTGTGCCAAGATTTTGTAAACTGCTTTTTCTTACTCTCTCCACTGTGCCAATAAAAATGTTTCTCATTTGAAGTCTTATATTTATTACTTTCAGTGTCACTTAAAGGAATAAATCTATCACAGAGTAAAGTGCAAGTCAATAAAGTAATGTACATACATCAAGCAAACTTTTTGCCTTCTTAAAGGCATTATGGTACAGATAATAGAATTTTTTGAAATATACTGTAAGGTAAAGTTCTTAACTGTAAATTCTCCAGTGAGACAATAAAAGTGTGCCTTATGCGCTAATAAATGTCAGTTTTTATATTTCCCAAGATGCCTTAGCCTGTTTTAACCTCATCCCTATAGAAATGCTCTTTTGAATTAGAGGGGAATTTTTTTTTATTTTTTTTTTAATAAAGGGAGAAAACCCCACATCTGTATAATTAGAGGAGCTCTAACAAAGACGTCTAGCTCCCAATAGCCTATGACTTACTGAAACTGTATGGTTACATAAAATAATTATCTGGAAGGTAGCTGTAGAAGTAAAATAGATCCCCACAGCCACTGATATATTATATCCCCTCCTGTTTATCTGGACAGCCTGCCCACCATAAGCCAGAATGAACTGCATTCAGGTCAGAGCCTTACCTCATTAGAACAATCCTTTGCCTACCTAATGCAGTTGGCAGGAATGTTTTGCTGGGAAATTAAAAAGCCCAGACAGCAAAGGGATCCATTTGGTGGACTTCACTCCCAGTGTGTGGGCTGAGTGGTTGGCTAGACAATGTTCAGGCTGGCTTCTGTCAAAAATTTTGACGTAACTATTAAGTTGTCTATGGGAACACAATGCCATCTGCAGCGGGCATTACGAGTGCATTAAAATAGGCAGCTGGATACATATACATTTATATTTCTGAAGTATCGCTATGATTCAGCAGATTAACCTCAATTAGTTTCCATTGGCAGGCAAGCATTTTCTGTTCTTTTTTTGTATACAGCCTCTTAAGAATGTTCTTTAAAATAGCACATAAGGAGTGGTATGCAAGGCTTGGGTATGGCAAATACCTTCCCTCGAACAGGCCATATGTCCCCGACACACCACACTGATTTCAGGCTTTTGGGTATGCTGTGAATCAGTAACTTTCAGATCAACTGTGCTCAGTTCACATACAAAATGGTGTTTTGTTTGGATTTCATTGCTACCAGTGCTGTCAGAGCATCCTTAATTCTGAGAGCCAAGCTACTTTTTTTCCAGACCATGTATTTTCCAGTAGAAATGAGGTCTCTGAGGGCCTGTTTTCACCCCAGCTTTAGTTGGCACTAGTTTTGTCCCTGGTAAAGGGCTTCAACCTGTGCAACTCTAGTGAAGGTGTGATAGATGAGGAGATTACATATATAAAGCCAAATACATTATGGCAATTGATTTCCACAGCTGCAACTGTGTGTCAAAACAAAAATAAAAAGAAGTCCCAAACCTTCAAGATTTTGGAAGTAGCACGTGAGAAAGTAAGAACTTACAACCAGATATAAACCACTGTTACAAAAAGCCCCAAACCACACATCTTGCAACACTTGGCCCCTTGAGATGTGGAACAGGAAAACTTAGATAAAGCAAAATCAGAACGATTTTTCCCCAATCACTTTCTTGACAAATTCTTAGCAACACTTTATGTAGTTTGACAACAATTTATGCGAGGTCATCGGGTTTTTTGTTTTGTTTTTTTTTCTTGAGTATTCACACTGTGCCTCTTTTAGTATAGAATATTATGCTGTTACCATTTCTAGTCCTTCTGAAACCTTCAGGTTTTCTCAGACTGAGTTTATTGGTGCAAATGGCATGCTGCACAAGGCCTGTAAGCACAGTAGTAAATTCATTTTACTGGTTAGCGTTATGGTAAGACAAGTGACTGCAGATATGTGAATACTTCAGCTAACTTACAAACATTGTAAATATTGAGATTTTTAAATATTTAGGACAATAGAAACTCAGAACAGTTTTTTAACTGCCCTATTTATCATCTGAAAAGGTTGCCAAGACCTGCAACTGACTGATGATATCTCAGTGACACAAGTCAGAAGACTAATTACCAGCCAATCCAAACAGCAGAGGAAAACAGACATTTTTCTCTTCAAGGAGAAGAGAGGCTGATTAATTTGCAGAAGAAATTTGTCAAAGGAAAGTATTCTGCCTTAATGTTCTGCTTCAACTATGGCTGTGGAGCACAATGCACTAGCAAAGACAACTTATAAAAATTTCTAGTGATAAAAAAGAAGCAAAAAAGACCTCAGAGTCTCTATGCAAGCAGATACTCATCAGCTCTTTGCTGAAATGATTTGGGCTCAGCATTATTATTTCTGTTGCTCAGTTGCCCAGAAGCTCTGATCATTATTGTTACCATCTTTGCTTGTATGATCCAGAAGGAAATAAATCCTGTCACAAACAGCAGACTACTTTAAAAAGAAAACCTATAAAACTGATATAAAATTGATAATTTTACTTTATGGATGGGGATAAATACAACTAGGTAAATTCCAGAATTATGGAAAAGCTAGAAATTAACCTTCTCTCAAAGCTTGGTCTTGGTAAAAATCCTATTCTTTCTCGTCAGTTTTTCACTTAACTATTGCTAAAACAAGACTGACAGCTGAAACTGGGCTGACAGCTGCATCTGGTTGTCTTCTGAATGCTAACATACTGTTATTACACTTTGGGGAGCTAGGTATCCAGTTGCCTGGTTACACATTTCATTCACATTATTTGTTCACATGTGAACTCATTTAAAAAGTGTTCACTGCAGAACAGGGGATGTTCAAAAGTATGACAAAAGTTAGGCTTTGATTTGCAATCAGAACCAAATACAATTTACACAGTGCTACTGACTTGCACTCGTGGTACACACTGCCTCAAAACTTCCATCTGATGACACCTGCTTGCAGACCAGGAGCAGCCCTGCAGACCTAGGGAAAGGGCCTTCTTTAGCAGATACAAAATAGTCAGACTTTGAAATAGCCTCATAATCATTGCCAAAATATTTGACACTCATCTTGACAAATGTTCCTGGGTTCTGACCTTAAATGCAAGTAGTAACAGCTTTGTGAGTTGTCACTGTGTGAGTGAACTTCAGAGAAGTAAATATGCAGAGATAAGCAAGTGAGGAGTATGAAGGGTAATAGAAATAGACACAAGGGGATAATGGAAATACAAACTAATTAGCCTTAGGTTTTCAGTAATTGTGGTGGCCTGAAATGAAGTGTACACTTTGGACATTATCTCTAAGCAATTTAAAAAAAAAAAAAAAAAAAAAAAAAAAAAAAAAAAAAAAAAAAAAAAAAACTTTGCTCAGCACAACACATATGTGTAACAGACCCTCAGAACCTCAGCAATGTGCTGTGGTCCCAGGAAGTATTTGGAAAGGAAATGTGAAAAATAGTCTGATCCAGCATCAGTAACAGGGCATTCTGCCCTGCTGGCTGGAAGGCTTTTAAAGTGCTGGAGCACAGATTTCTGAGAAGAAAGACATGCTGAAGGGAGAAAAACTTTAATCCTCATTTCAACCCTCAAATTCCAGACCGTGTTCCCTTAGACTAAAGTTTTTCCAGAAAAAGGCTACATACATCAAATGTCAGTCCCAGTGTAATTTTATTTTCCTGTAGGATCTGTCCCCCACCCTCCTGTAACAGTTGTCTTAGAATATAATCTTTGTCATAATGTTGTCCCCTGAATTTGTCACTGACAAGAGTAGAGTCTTATAAACTGTCATTCACTTCTAAGAGGAATAGTTCACTTATTTCAATTTTTTTAGTAGGTCATTCCACTGAAGTGTTCAATTTAACATTAAATATGTCACTTTCACTGTGAAATAGAAGCAAGGTCTTGACCAAATCTGAAATGAAAATAAACCTCTGTATTTAGATACTTAAAATGTTGTTATTCTAATTATTGTTCTTGAATCTTCTAATTCACATTTAATTTTAGTACCTCCAGGTGGAAAAATTAAGACTTCATCACCAGGGGTAAAATTTTTCTTTCTGATCAAGTCAATTTCAAACTGTCAAAATTAAATCAACAGCATACATTGAAATCTGTGTTCTAGAAAAGCACCTTCCCTAACTGAAGTACTTCTTATGACCATTTAGTTCACCTTTGTTCTCTTCCTCTATTTCATGAAGATGACGTGAGTAATTATTATAATATTGGCTCTGGTACCATGAATGCTACAGCAGACTTGCAGCATAATTCTCTTCCTCCTTGGGGAATTGATATTTTTATTCACAGCACAAGAAAACCTAGTTTGTGGACAGAATATTTTCCCCCATTTCTGTTCTTTTATTTGGTGTTTTGATGCAATAAATTGATTAGATAGACTAGACGGTAGTTTCATAATCCTGTTCTGAGCCTACCAGAATTAATTATTGTTCACATAATGCTATTCAGGAAGTATGTTTTAAAAAGCAGATTACTCATTACAGAATAATTTTCAAGGATGCTATCCACATGGTATAATTCCCAACAGTTATAGGGACAGATGCTTGCATATAGCAAAAGGGCAAGATATTTAGCAAGTGAGGAGTTATCACATAGTGCCAACTGATGCAATGTGTGGTCCTGTGTCAGGCTGTCACAGCTTGGTTCTTTTGCCCCATTAGATCAGACTTCAGCTGTCCTGGCTGCAAGTATCAGTGTTATGCCAAGGAGTGCAAATGAGGTTAAACAGCTACACAATAGGTCCGAGCCCACCAAAATGAAAAACAGAATTTCCACTGGCTTCATGGCACCTTGTGTCTGGTCTCAATGAGGTCCTTTGCACAAGACTGAAAGCAGTTTTGGTCCAGTTCCCTTGCCTCGAGCAATCCAAAGTTCATAACAATGGTATCTGTAAATATATTTATCTGGAGAGCTTTTTAGTAGCTCATTTGCTGCATATTAAGTAGTTCTCAGCATCCACAACCAAACTAACTTGATACTTGTACTTATTGACTACAAAAATGGGGTTTCCTCTTTGTCTTATTCAGCTTACTTTTAATACTGCACTTTTATCTGGACTGTCCCCCAACTAAAGAAGAGAAAACCTTCAGATCTTGTTAATGCACAAACACAAAACAACTTCTGTAAAGAAATTCTTAGCATACACTAAATTGTCTTTTTGATGGTTAGATTTATTGCCTAGATCAACACTGGGAATTTTTTCTCACCAACTCTTTAAGCCCTAAAATTTAGCCAGTGATGACTGAAGTCTTTTCCTCTATGACAGCTTCGCTGATCTTCTCAAGTTTATCCGTGAGTCAAAATGGTATCTAATGTCTGCAAGTAATCAAAAAAACCTCATTCTGGCATACCAGACATTGCTAAGGATGATCAATTAGGATAATCCCTCAACAGACTTACTATTTCAGTCCTGCATTTACAGGGGTAAACATATCTAGAGCTTATGCTAGAAGCCTGGGAAACCTTTTTCTAGATCTTCTTACAAATTTACAACTATTGTATGTTTTGCTATTTCTTATGCAAACAAGTGATCATACTTCTACAGACCTTGATGTTGTCTTCACAATTTTTTTTTTGTTTAAACAAACATTTGAAAATCATATCAGGATGACATTTGGAGAAGCATACACACTGTCTTCTTTTTGGTTACATGTGCATACAAACAAAACATCAAAGTAAATCAGTATTTATATTCCTTAACCAACTTTTTTTTTTTTTTTCTTGCCTTGCATCCGTATTAATACACTTGAAAGCATACCTTCTGCACACTTCAAGAACTACACAGATACTGAAAACTGAGACACATTAATAGGGCTGAAAGGGGTAGGGCATACAAATCACTGTTGAAGGAAAAGTGGTTGCCACAGTAGCAGGGTGTAGCTGAATGTGACAAGATAGGCAGAGGCTATTAAATTGATGCTGTATCATATCGAACAAAGTAAAGTTAGCCAGTGATGACACCTGTGCTTTCCATCACACCTTAATAAATTGATACAGAAGTTGCATTGATTTTCATGGACAAGCAAGTAGATCTGAAATCTGAAGATTTAATGAAATATAAATTATGGAATACAAACCACATGTGATGATCTCATAACAGGGTGAAAAGTCCATTACTTGGAGAAAGTAACCTAAACTGCAAAAGTTTATTTGACACACTATCACAACAGGGATTTTTTTCAGTTAAATATGGGTTGGCAAACTTCTCCTTGTGCCATTAGGGTTCTCTGAAGCCTTGACTCCAACCATAGGAAGAGCTAATGTGCAATATCTAATTGGTCATAAAGTGACAAGTGTCAATGTGAAAGTACTAATATGAAACGGGCAACTTCAGCCAATGCCACAGAATGAAGAAATATAAAAGAAACAAAATATTTTGTGTTTTAAAATGAAAAGCTGACAATCAGCTTCCAGATTCTTTGCAATTGGGTGAAAAATGATTTTACAAACACATTTTCTACGTAGTAGTTTCCTCTGAGTTTACTTTGTGAGTATTTTTCAACCAATATGCCTACACAGACTGATGTTTCTAATAAAGACTTAAATCACAGAATTATTGAGGCTGAATAGGACCTCTGAGATCATCAAGTCCAGACTATAACACTACCACTCGGACTAGACCATGGCACGAAGTGCCAAATCCAGGCTTTCCTTAAACACCTTCAGGAACAGTGACTCCACCACTTCCCTGAGCAGTCCATCCCAATGTCTGATCAACCTTTCCATGAGGGAGTGCTTTCTGATATCCAACTTAAGCCTCCCTTGGCACAGCTTCAGGCCATGTCCTCTCATCCTCACTTGCTGTCTGGGAGAAGAGCACGAACACCCTTCAGATAGTTATAGAGAGTTATAAAGTCCCCCCTGAGTCTCCTCTTCTCCAGGGTATAGAGTTTTCTATAAAATGAGTTTTCGTTTTTATAAACAGAAGTGAAACCTTTAAAAATTTCAGTTCTGATAGATTTTCTTACCCAGAAATTGAGAAGTTTTCCAAAATTACTTTGGCAAGCTTCCATCATAACTACCACAAATTTTTACCTGAAGATGCAAGCAGATCCTCCTGATTGCTTGTCCATATGGCATGCAGTCAGATATTAAAAAAAAACAACAACAAACCAAAACAACCACCAACAAAAAAACAAAGCAACAACAAACAAAACCAATCAAAACCCAAAGAAACAGAGAAGAGTACTCAACCGTGAGAAATAAAAGTATACAGGTTATTCAGAGGTCAAGAAGATGCAAAAAATGGTGTTCAATAATCTTGTTTTCTGAACTCTGCAAACTAGTTTCAGAAGTCAACGAGGCACTTTTTCAGCCTTTAAAAACAGATTATGCCCTCCTTAATATTTGTATTGCCCCTTTCTCACTTTTTTAGCTCTCTTCCCTTCTTGCTTCCAGGAGATGGCAGTGTGGGACTCTCCAGGAAATTAACAGTAGTGGGGTAACATTTTTGTCAAATTTCCACCAGCAATGCTTTTTTCTTAAAAAAGAAAAAAAAAAAAGTGAAAATAAAATTTGTGCCATGAATTTCTTCACATTCACTACAGAGGAATCCATCCCTTTCCAGAAGGCTTCTTTCTGTTCTCCAGGACATTCAGCTACCCAACACGTTCATGTTAGGTGAGCACCAGGGAAGATATTTGTGGAATACTATTTTTAGCACTTCACATCTCCCAGATGATCACTGCAAATTAAAGCAGACCAAGCAGTTAAGTACTGGCTTCCTTGCAAGTTTACCAGCAATTTTGGACAAATCGTGTCTCAGAACACTCTCAGATATGACTGTATGAGGTCATGGCAGACTAGGAACGTATCTTAGGTCTCTGTGTACAGTTCAATGCCATCATGCCAGTCAAGATCAACAAAGTTCCTGAAGAGACATTGCATTTGTATTATTTGTAGAAATAGGATTTTCAAGTCTTGGATCATCCAAGTCTGCAGCAAGTCTCTCACAGGTATGTAGGCAAGACCTCCAACACACATGAGATCAAAATAGGATGCTTTGAGATTTTTCAGGTTTTGTTTATAACGTCTAGATCAAAAAAATTATCCCTAACATGTTCAAATACACAGCAATTTTGAAATATAGCTCCTCTGCTAATAGACAGCAGAACCCCTAATTTCTAGCCTCTCTGCTTTAAAGGTAGAAATGGTTTTTATGTGAATGGACATTTGGGAAAGAACACTTAACAACAGACAAGAAAAACAAAATTAAAATTAAAAATCCATTTCTACTCAGGTATTGCTACAGTATTATTTGTAAACATTTGCAAGTTCTCAGTGGTTGTAAAGATAACTATTATTTTATTTTGCTTATCATGCTTAAGACTAAGATGTTTGAAATATAGCACCTTACTGGGTATGTAATTTAGCTCATAGTTTTTTCTGATGCTTTTAACAATTAAACAACAACAATCCTTCCCTCAGCTAATGCAGCACTACATCATACCTGGAGCTAATTGTGCCAAATATGACCACTACTTCTAGGACATTTCACATGCAGTCACTTGGCTGTAATCCCTTGGACCATATTCCTAAGAAGCACTGTCCCTCTTTTCCATACTAGCTAGCTGTAACAGCCACAAACATTAACATGTTTCATATTTGATTATCTAGTCAATTTAGCTCCCTGCTCAGGGAACAGAAACAAACACCTTGAATATGTGAAGTTATGTTCTTCTTTCATCTATGGCAAGATAACCTTATATTTTCAGTGCTTTTATGAAGGATGTTTGTTATAAGCATCCTCCCTGTACAGAGAAAAAAGGGAGAGAACTGCATGCAAGAAATATTAGTGGAAAAAAAGTTGTGACAATGAAGAAGGGTAAAATGAAATTAAAGCAGTACCTAAAGAAAAAGATTGAACTAGTGAGAGGTTATGATGCATTGAAGTGGATTTATGAGTGGGAAATCTAATCCTAACCTGAAGAATACTAAATGTACTAAATGTTTAAAAAAGATACATGAAGAAAGAAAAATCAAGAAATCCCTAGATTAAACTGGATGGTTATGTTGGGAATGGGGTTGCTTAGCTTCAGTGCTAGGAAGAACAGACAGACCTCATGTAAAAATCTAGAAAGGAGGAAAGGGAGAATCTGCAAAGAAAGAAAAAGAAAATAGCCTGATTTATTTATTTATTTATTTATTTATTTTAAAGAGATAGGAATAAGAAAGTGGCAATTATGATTTTCAAATACAAAGGTACTTTCCTGCTAGCACCCCCTCCACCCAAACAGGCACACTTATGATCCGTTAGTAATCTGGTGAACAATATGTGGTTTAGTTTTCAAAAAAACCCCAACACAACCTAAATAGCCGTCACCATCAACCATCAATAAAATTCCCCAAATATTTAAGAAGGCACAAACTACATACCATTAGCCACTTGGATAAAGTTAAGATAGGAAGATAGGGCAATCTAACATTCTTGATTGTAGCAAATATATTGCTTTTTTTTTTAATTTCAGTAAAAAGATAGATACATGCACCAAATGAAATGATTAATTTTTTTTTTCTTTTTTTCTTTTTTTTTTTTTTTCCAGTTTTATGACTGCATCAGCTTAGGAATTAACAGGAATTAACAGAATTGTAAATTTTGTAGGGACAGATAACCCACACTTAGACCACTTGATTGTTTTACAGATATCACCACTTACTTGATTGTGGGGAATATTTTACTCAAACATGAAACATACACGTACATATATTATATATTTTTTATATACTCTATCTCCTGACACAGTTTGGTTCTCCCTGAAATTAAGTACTGAAAAAAAGGGGGTTTTGTTTCCTATTGAAGCAAATTCTAATTAAAACACAACTCCAAGAGAACAGATATTTTGTCCATAATTTGATCTCTCAAACATGAATGAAAATGTTTTCTCTTGCTGCTCTTTGGTATAATTTTAATTTGCATGAGCAGTTCTACTAGCCTGACACTTTGCAAATTGCTAATCTGTATAAAGCTAATAGACACCAAAAACTGATTCTGTCACAACTTTTAGCCATCTTTCTTCTTTTTAAATATAGTTATTTATTTGACTATCTTTCCTTGAACTACAAAAAGTTACTAGATTTTATTGTTGGGCAAGTAGCATATATATGTCACCAAAATGCTTGTTAGAAGAATTTTGGGAAAGAAGAGACTAATTGAGTCTATTGGGGCCCCAGGAAGATGATCTGAAAAGGTTAAGAGCAATCCTTAACTAGTTTGCTTGGGGACAAGCCACATGGTGAAAGCTTTGCCAGTAAGCCTAACTCCACAGTTTCACTACATACATTCCCTAATATCTGAGTTGTCCTACATCCTATTGACAAAAGTAAACATAAGGGTTTTCATCACATACAGAAAAATGGTCAGGTGACTTCAGAAGGTATAATAAACATTCAAATCAGTTTTCTGCAGTAAGTTTCCTTCAAGAGGATATGAAGCATTTTCCATCCCATTCCCTCATAGATGCATCCTGTCATTTGGCATTCAGCTCTAGATAGTTGAATGTCCAAGTTTGGAGACTCATGAAGCCGTGGGTCAGCTAGTACAATATAGCATTTGACGAGAATCATTTTAATGAGCAGATATCCTTAAGGTATTCCACATATTTAAAATCAGAGTATGCATTGCATAAGCTTCTTAGATAGACCTTTCATTGTAGCAAGTGTAACTGGCATTCTTGGCATGCCAGTATTTGGTTTTGCTTAGGTTTAATTAAGACAAATTCCCTCAGATGTTTGTTTTTGAAGAAATATCCTCTTAAAATAAAAAAACCAACCAACCAACCAAACAAAAAAACCCTAACACCTTTGCCAAAAGTTCTCTAGGAACACAATAATCTCTTTCCTTCCATAAAGCTATACACTTCTTTTCAGGATTTTACTAATCAAAACTTTCATATAGGAATTCTTATTTCTTATATTTCTAGATTTCTTTTTGTGCTGTAGATGCCAGCAACTCTCTTTGCTTCCTTGCTGAACAAAACCTTCAACTCTCAAAACAACTAAAGTGATGTAGTCTCATGAGATATTCAGCCTTCTCTGTAAAGACAAAGTAAAACCTACTGATTAGACTTTCTAGAGAAGACGATTTTTATTTCATGCCTGCTATCTATTAAACTAGCTGCTGTGTGGATTGACTCTTCCCTCCCCCTGCTCCCAGCTTCCCCAGGCACTTAACTTCAGGAAGCTGCAGGGAGAAGGGAATGGAAAGCAAGGAGTAACACAGAAAGGTTTAGGATCAGTAGCATGTTCAGATAGTACCAGTTGACAAAGTGCAGTTTTTGACAGAAGCACGACCATCAAGGCTTCAGAGTTCCTGGCACCCTCAGTGTTTCATTGGGAATGCAAAAAGAGAAGTAATAACTGGCATTCCTTCTTCTTGCAAGGTAGGGTGGCTCAGAAATAGCTTAGCTCATGAAAAAAGGTACCATTATGTGTCTAGAAGAAAATGAATTCTGTTTCTTGCTGAATCAGCCACCTTATCGCTGAAGAGCTGAACTGGCAACAATCAACATCTGCAACTGAATTAATCCCAGCTCTCCAAGAATTAGAATCATGAAACAGCAAGGAGTCGCTGACACCCTGTTAAAGGAAAATGCAAAGAATAGAAAATTAAAAAGTAGAGCTGAGAAATGCATTCAATAAATTAATTACAGTGCAATTTTTAAATACAAATTATTAGATAAGCAAGCCCTCAGGATGTAGGTAGCCTTACTAGACCTTCCATCTGGAAAACACCACCACCTGAGTTCAAGAGAACAAATCCATAGAAATCACTGTTTTAGTGCTAAATGTCAGGTTACAATAGCAGCATAACATTTGGTTTAGCTTCTTCCAGAGCTTTAGCATTACAGCTCATTTGATTCCAGAGAACTAGATCATGTTAACGAGTCATACTGTCTAGTCCTTTAAATGAAATGCTAAGAGAACAGTAAACAAGTCAGGGGACAACATAGGTATAGCCATGCAATCTGTGAATGAAAGATGATTACCTTATTGTGCAAATATTGAGCATTTTCCTTAACTGGAGCACCACGTTTAGGTGCATTTGAACCAACAAGTCTGTGATTTTCCAGGTTTTGTCTTACATGCAGCTAGCTATCAGCTGAAGTCCAACTTTTTCTCCACCCCACCCCATTCCTCTTTCTCAACCTGTATTTATACAATCAACCCATCTTCATTACAGAAAACTTTTAATTTTAGCTATACACAAAAAGTGCAAATGCAAAGAAATCTGAAACACTGCCTGCCCAGGCAGAAAGGCTGAGATCCACCTGCCCTGGGATCCTGTTTCCAGCACTGAACCAGAAAGATGGTAGGTCAGAAGTCTGCAATTTTACAGGAGCACCATTGCTCACCACCACTTCTTTTTTCAGCTCCTTCCTCCTCAGGGGGAGGACTCCTCACGTTCTTCCCCTGCTCCAAGGCGGGATCCCTCTCCCGGGAGAGTCCTCCAGGAACCCCTGGGACACGAGTCCCTCCCACAGGTGCAGTCCCTCAGGCACAGACTGCTCCCGCCTGGGCTGCACACAGAGTCACGGATGCTGCGGGAGCAGTCACCTCCTCTGGCATAGGGACCTCCATGGCTGCAGATCCACATCTGCCCCTCTCTGTGATCCTGAGAGGGGATCCCTCTCTGTGATCCTGAGAGGCACAGGCTGAAGCACCATGTCTGCACACCTGTGACACTTCAGGGGCTACAAATACACACATAACTCACCGTGGTCCCTCAGGAACTGTTCCATGGTGCTTCTTCAGGGACTGCTCCACTGTGCTCCTCCATGGGCTGCAGGGGCACAGATGCCATCTCACCACAGACTGCGGAGAAATCTCTGCTCAAGCACCTTTTCCCCTCCTTCTTCACTGACCTTGATGACCTTCCTCTATAATTTCTTTCTCACTTCATCCTCTACTGTGCTCTGTGGGTCCTTTTCTTATGTGTTTGCAGTTTAATTTTCCCTTTCTTGAATATGTTCCAGAGGTGCATCCAGCTTCCCATATCTGCTCAGCTTTGGGCAGAGGTGGGGAAGGGATTGGAACCGGTGGAGCATCCAGGAGCTTCTCACAGGAGCCACCCCTGTGGCCCACCTTGCTTCCAAAAAATCACCGCACTGACCTCAGACAGAGTGTCCTTAGTCATCCTTCAGTTTACTGAGGCTTTAACTTGCTGTTACACTACAGCCTGCAGGGGCTAAGACCTTGGTCCCTCTCTCTTCAAGTCTGGGTCAGAAAAGTCATAGACAGGAGTATCATCCCAGTTGTCCTCTCCTAGGCCTAAGCAGAACTCTTTCTTAGTGGAAGCTAGGACTTCTGTGACAGAAGTTGGTCAGATGTGGTACCTGCAGATAAGAATGTAATGAACTGGGAGGCAGTGTAAAAATTTCTAATTATGAGCCTTTGCAAGACCAACAAGGAAATGCTAGTCAGAGATCCAGGGATTTCTTCCTTCAGTTTCTGTCCCAGGGAGATAGGTCTTGCTGACCTGGAAGTTCAAGCATGGTTGGGAAGCACTGACTACATAGTGCTGGTGTTAGCTAACCTTGTATCAGGCCTCTTCTAAGGAATTATGGAGAAGCTCTCTCCACAGTTACTCTTCTGGGAAAAGCTATTGTGGAGAGAGTAACACTCTTCTCCCAGAAATCATATTGCTGTTTTGAGATTTTCTAAGTAATATTGTTACTGCTGGCAAAAATGGATCAGAAGAGCAGTGAGAAAAACTTGAAATGGGAGCTGCTGACATCCAAGTACAACAGCCTCTGGCACAATGAAAGACAATCTTGCTTCTGCGTATTTTGATGTCCTTTTTCTTTTGCTCTCGCCTTTCTCCTTCAGTGGATTGTGACTCAATTAAATTACAGTCCATACAGTTCAACCAGCACTGGTGAAAGAAATCATCTCTGCACACACTCATGTGCCACACTGTGAGTCCACCCAGATATTAAACATAGTTTAGGTTGCTTTGACATAGTATGCAAGATATCCTCTTTCATTCCCTCTATATCACAGGCAAACACATCAGGCAGGCTGGCCAAGAGATACGATCTGACCCATCCAGGCCAGGAGNTGATTTTCCAGGTTTTGTCTTACATGCAGCTAGCTATCAGCTGAAGTCCAACTTTTTCTCCACCCCACCCCATTCCTCTTTCTCAACCTGTATTTATACAATCAACCCATCTTCATTACAGAAAACTTTTAATTTTAGCTATACACAAAAAGTGCAAAGGCAAAGAAATCTGAAACACTGCCTGCCCAGGCAGAAAGGCTGAGATCCACCTGCCCTGGGATCCTGTTTCCAGCACTGAACCAGAAAGATGGTAGGTCAGAAGTCTGCAATTTTACAGGAGCACCATTGCTCACCACCACTTCTTCTTTCAGCTCCTTCCTCCTCAGGGGGAGGACTCCTCACGTTCTTCCCCTGCTCCAGCACGGGGTCCCTCTCCCAGGAGAGTCCTTCAGGAACCCCTGGGACACGAGTCCCTCCCACAGGTGCAGTCCCTCAGGCACAGACTGCTCCCGCCTGGGCTGCACACAGAGTCACGGCTGCTGCGGGAGCAGTCACCTCCTCTGACACGGGGCCCTTCATGGCTGCAGATCCACATCTGCCCCTCTCTGCGATCCTGCACAGGCTGCAGCACCATGTCTGCCCACCTGTGACACTTCAGAGGCTACAAATACACACATAACTCACTGTGGTCCCTCAGGAACTGTTCCATGGTGCTTCTTCAAGGACTGCTCCACTGTGCTCCTCCATGGGCTGCAGGGGCACAGCTGCCATCTCACCATGGGCTACGGAGAAATCTCTGCTCAAGCACCTTTCCCCCTCCTTCTTCACTGACCTTGATGACCTTCCTCTGTCATTTCTTTCTCACTTCATCCTCTACTGTGCTCTGTGGGTCCTTTTCTTATGTTTTTGCAGTTTCATTTTCCCTTTCTTGAATATATTCCAGAGGTGCATCCAGCTTCCCATATCTGCTCAGCTTTGGGCAGAGGTGGGAAAGGGATTGGAACTGGTGGAGCTTCCAGCAGCTTCTCACAGGAACCACCCCTGTGGCCCACCTTGCTTCCAAAAAATCACCGCACTGACTCAAGACAGAGTGTCCTTAGTCATCCTTCAGTTTACTGAGGCTCTAACTTGCTGTTACACTACAGCCTGCAGAGGCTGAGACCTTGGCCCCTCCTCCTCAAGTCTGGGTCAGAAAAGTCATACACAGGAGTATCATCCCAGTTGTCCTCTCCTAGGCCTACGCAGAACTCTTTCTTAGTGGAAGCTAGGACTTCTGTGACAGAAGTTGGTCAGATGTAGTACCTGCAGATAAGAATGTAATGAACTGGGAGGCAGTGTAAAAATTTCTAATTATAAGCCTTTGCAAGATCAACAAGGAAATGCTAGTCAGAGATCCAGGGATTTCTTGCTTCAGTTTCTGCCCCAGGGAGATAGGTCTCGCTGACCTGGAAGTTCAAGCATGGTTGGGAAGCACTGACTACATAGTGCTAGTGTTAGCTAACCTTGTATCAGGCCTCTTCTAAGGAATTATGGAGAAGCTCTCTCCACAGTTACTCTTCTGGGAAAAGCAATTGTGGAGAGAGTAACATTCTTCTCCCAGAAATCATATTGCTGTTTTGAGATTTTCTAAGTAATATTGTTACTGCTGGCAAAAATGGATCAGAAGAGCAGTGAGAAAAACTTGAAATGGGAGCTGCTGACATCCAAGTACAACAGCCTCTGGCACAATGAAAGACAATCTTGCTTCTGCGTATTTTGATGTCCTTTTTCTTTTGCTCTCGCCTTTCTCCTTCAGTGGATTGTGACTCAATTAAATTACAGTCCATACAGTTCAACCAGCACTGGTGAAAGAAATCATCTCTGCACACACTCATGTGCCACACTGTGAGTCCACCCAGATATTAAACATAGTTTAGGTTGCTTTGACATAGTATGCAAGATATCCTCTTTCATTCCCTCTATATCACAGGCAAACACATCAGGCAGGCTGGCCAAGAGATACGATCTGACCCATCCAGGCCAGGAGGGACAGACTCAGACAGGTACTTATATGAGGTAGGCTTTGGATAACACAGTGACAGCATGAACATTGCCTCTTCTGCTTGCAAGAGCTAGATGCAGGTGCATTACAAACTTTGTAACAGAAAGCTGTGAAGCTGGTGAGGATTCTTGCTACCAAATTGCTACCAAATCAGATTAGTTCTGATCAAAAGTGGGCTTTGTGGCAGGGAAAAAAGAAGGTTCTGCATGCAGCCATCATTGGCATTAGGAGGAGATCTGGTCTAAGCAGCACAGCAGAGCTGCTTTTACAATATTACAAGGCTTACAGAACATGATTCAGATTTATCAGGAGGAGCACAAACCCAAGTATCAGCAGCTAGGTAAGCCTACTGCTCCAACAACAGGGTCAAGAAAGGGTAATGTTGCAGTATACTTGTATTAACACTCACAGAATTAACAAATTAGGGTAAGAGGGTAAGGAGCAGAGGAACAGAAAAAGCATTGGTAAAGGTAAGAAAAACTTAGAAATGCATTCCAAGAAAGTGCTTAAACATTACTCCATTCTCAAAAATAACGTGATGCTCACTTTGTCTCCAACAGTCTCGACAAACCTCTTCTGTTGGTAGGTACAAATAACTCCAATGATAAGAAAAAACTGCTAACCACAACCCACAGCTCAGGTTCAGCAGGGAAAGGAAGGATCCTGAGACCTTTAGGCAACCTCTACTGATGAGCAGACCCAATAGCCATCAACCTTTATTGGTTATCACATCTTCTTTAAACCATGAGTTCTTTTCACATGCCTTAAAATAGCTGAGAAGGTAAGAATGGGTGTGTTGGCTCAGTAGTCATGCTTTGAGAAACAGATACAATTCTTAGGAGAGAATAACACTAAAGAAGTATAAGATAAAATCTGTACTCCTTCTCATATGCTTACTGGTTCACGAAGACGCTGGGTTGACCCTTCTAGTGAACCTGTCCAGCTTGACTGTTCTTACAATGGTAGTTAAGAGTAAGCAGTGAAAACAAGGTCTGAAAAATTAAAAGAGTGACCCTTACGACATTCCTGAACAAACCTGCTGCACTGGAAGTCTAAAGAAAATTCCATACTGTAAAGATATTTATAAAATTTATGAGCACAAAATAAGATTAGACAATCAAAAAGGTCACAAGAGGGAAATGCTCAGTGCATCTTTCATGCAGGATTCAGTGGCAAGGCTTGCACAAATACTGCTGATATCTGTAACATACAGACATCCTAGTCTCCAAATGAGGTGTTTTAATTGTCTCTGGTACACAGGAAAAACTGGGCAACAGTGAAGAAATAATATTAATCTCACAACTTCTGTTCTCACAAATGTGCTACACAATACTCTGGTAAATCAAGTAAAGATATACAGATGCATGTGCTCATCTGAAGATATAACTTAATCTTCTCCAGGAGAGGCCACCTGGGCACACGTTTTAAGAAAATATTGCTGTGGTCTTGCTGCTTCCCCTGAGAAGACAGAGAAAAGTGGTCAGAAATTTGACTCAGCTGTGAATTCTGTGAGCCACTATTTTTACCTAGAAAGATGAATTTACTCACAACAGTTGTTTTAAATTACCCCCTTGTCTCAAATGTGTTTTTATAACGAAGCTTTAAAGCTGTCAAAATTCTCATCTTGACAGATTGAAACATGACTTACTCTCTTGGTTTGGGACAGAACTGCTCCTCACTTAGACTCAGTATTTTGCATCTGGTTTGAGAATCAGGCTTAGTTAACAAGCACAGAGTTTCATTATACTGATTAGTCTGGTCCAGACCCAAGAAATATTAATAAATTGAGTCTGCAGCCATGAAAATTTTGCTGAAGAACTAACTTTAGGGGATTTTAAGGGAGGGAAAAAGTGTGTCATTTTAGTAGACACAAGATATCAGAGTTTAATAATGCTTAAAAAATCTGTCAACTTACAATTTTTGTGCCAATATGAAAAAAATATCCTGAGGCCTTTAAGAAACCCTGTTCATCTAAAACATTTCGTTCATTTTTTTTAAAGCAACTTCTGCTATATGTTACATCTAAATGGATTATAATCGAAGGAAATCAAATTACTTTGGTTCTCCTTGGCAGAACTTGGTGTAACTGTCAGTCATCCTGCATTGCACGTATGGCCACAATGGCATTTTGCTCTGTGCACTGCAGCACTATGCAGAAATACCTGAGTTAGTGCTGAATTAGCTGGCTTCAGAGACAGGCTTATTAAGGTGGGAACAGTGCCATGTTAACTGGGGTATTGCCATTCAAACCAGCACACCTCTGGCCCCAGCTATGCAGGTCACTAGCTCAGAGGGACTTTGGAAATCTCTAAGCAGCACCATATTGTTCAGGCTGGACATACATTTTTAGGCACTTGAAGGATGAACGATGGTACATGTCCTTTCTTCTCTCCCCTCTGCTGCTTCTCTTTTTCTTTTTGCTCACATTAAATTTAGGGGTGAATACTGCTAAAGGGCTTTGAAAGAAACTTAAAATTTCTATTGCATTCCCTCCTCTAGTATATCTTGCATCTTTTTTTTAGGATTTGCATTGAATCCTTTTCCATAACTACTATCATTCCAAGAAAATTGGCAGGAGAAGCTAAGTAGCTTAAACCATTTTTGGAAACCATTGAGATATCAAATTGATAGAGCTCTAGCAAAGTTATTTAAGAAATTAAACATGTGCAAGGCATTGCACATCATAAATGTGCAAAATTCTTTTTACCTCCTACATCCAGTTGTATATCAGGGCAGCTTCAGAGACTGCATCATCTAGACTCATGGGCAAATGACAGAAGAATTTTAGATATGAGAGGGAAAATAAAAATAAATGAAAATAATTATTGCTGAGAAATTAATTTAGCAAGCAGTGGTAATATAGATTTTAAACAGTGCTTCATAAAATCAAAGTATACAGCAGTAGCACTTTGGTGGATGGTAAAACAGGAGTGCTTAAGACACTCCAAAGGGCAGACAGTCCAACTTAATTTACTTTTTTTTATTGCTAGGCTTATTTGAAAATTGATTAGTGATATTAAATACTAATCGTATTTTAAGATTTGGATAATCTGTTTTTTAAAGTGTTTAGAAAGCAATAAGGACAAATAATAATAATTAATGATTATATTTATTCACAAATTCATATGTTAAATACCCTTAAGTTATCCAAAGATTTAGCCACCTTATGGAACAAAACTGCCCACATTTACTCATACTCTTCTGTGGTTTAGAAAAGAATTTGACTTAGACTAAAAGTTACCTTAGAAAAGTAAATAGCCCTGATTTGTAGATAGCAATATTTTGAAAGCATTAGGTTCAGCTAAAATTTTCTTGTTCTAATTTGTGTTCTCTTTATTATGAAATAAAACCTTGTAACATGACAAAATAATTGCACCTGAGAAAAGACAGTCCTCTCTTCAATGGGTTGTTTCATGAACATGCAAGGTATTAGAATTTTGCAACAATCACAATAAACTTTTGATGCACTAGAGATTATTCATATTGTGGTTACCAGAACCTTGAAATATGCATTGCAAGGTTTTTGACTTCTAACAACTATTGCAGTTTGTTGAAATTTGAGGGTACTCGATCACTTCACAATGCCACTCTGCCCCTTATGTTCATACATTGTGGATGGAACCACAGTATCAGCAGAATGAATGTATTTATAAAGACCATAAACCTGGTCCCAGCAGTGAGTCCTGTTTTCATCATTTAGAAGGACCAAATGAACAATTACAAATTATGCAGTGGTCAGGTCTGTGAAAGCAGTTTTTTTTATTACTGAAAGTGAAATCTCCCTTTCCTGAAATAAATAAATATACTGTAACTATGAAAGGGACACATGAAAGAGACAGAGAGAAGTAGAGAGATTAACAGGTACCTTCTCAGCTGTGTGAATTGGCACTGATAGGGAAAGCTCCTCTGGTGCAGTATCACAGGGCTCTGTTTTCTTTCTGCAGGGAAGAAAGTCGCAAGTGGCATCAAATAAGATGAAGACAAGCCTGAAAAGTTTCTACAGATAATTACCAAAATGCTGTTTGGTCTCAACAAAACTGCACTTTTTTTTTTTTTAAATTCTTTTTCTTTTTTTCCCCCTGAGAGATTTCTGTGATGACAAATGCAGCAAATCTCAGCAGAGTGCCAGGAAAAGTCACTGCATATAAAGTTTTGGCTAATAAACCAACATAAAGCATGTCAAAAAAAATGCTGCATATTTTACTAAAAACAGAATTTTGTTTCCTTCTGCATGGTGTTAATTCCAATGAAAAAAAAAAAGAGGTGGTGTGAATGTCTGGAGAGTATCTTAGCTTTGCAAATATACAACTATTTCAATGCAACAAGGCTTTAGGAACTTGGAAATTAACAAAATTTTGCAAAGGCATTTTAAAAAGGGTGTTTTTCAGTATCTATGTCTGGAATCCAACATAAGATTCACACCAGTTTGGACTGTTTCATCCCTTACTATCCACATGCTATTTTTGAGACAGCAGGAGATTTTGACACCCAGAAAAACTTGCAACATCTTTCTAATTTTCGCCACCTCCTTTGGCTGGACATCACTGGACATCCACATAATTCAAACTTGACCTCCCTCATATTTGCAAGACTGAAGCAGGTTAAAAATACATAGAGTTGAAAGGCCTTGATTACCTAACAGGTTTGAAAACTCTCATTGTATTTATTGTAGGTTTTGGTCATGTTCTTCTCTTTCTGCATACCACCAGCTTTACATGAAGGAAAGGTTGAATCTCAGATGCTATGGAAATTTAAGTTAACTTCTTCATTTTAGAATGCATTGTTCAGTACAGTCAGGTTTAGATCACGGTTCAGTGTACCTACTAAAGTAGAAAAAATTACTTATTGGCTTGGAAGTCTAAAACCCATGTACAAAAAAAATCTGTATCAATCAAACAAATAACTCTGCTATTAAATCAAAAAACTTGGTAGCAAAACACAGAAGTACTTAAAATATTTTTTCTATTGCCACTTACAAACTTCAAGGGGTTTTTCAGCAATAAACTGACCTCAGGTAGCTTGAAGGCAGCTAGGAAATTCAAGTGTTTAAAAATTCAAGGTGCCTTGACTTCGAAATTTGGCTATAAAAACCCAAAGGAAAATGACTTACCAATACGCCATTTATATAAGATCTCTAGCTGATCTCTGAGAAAGATGAAGTTTACTGGCAAATCACTGAATAAGTTGCAGACAAAATGTCCTTTAAACCTAGCTATAATGATCAATGCCATCTAAAAGGAAAGTATCCACACGTACCGAAGTAATAACAGAAATCTACAAACTGTATTTGTAGGAAAAAACTGAACATAACTCTGAAGAACAGTCTTTCAAGTGGGCCTTTAAAAAAGTCCAAATGAATTACCACAGTGTATTTTCAGAGTGACAGTAATGTGAATTTCCTTACAATATCTTCTAGGCCTCTGAGACAAGGGGGCTCTCCAGGAGCTGCTCCTGCTCGCATGGATATATATTTATACATTTTAAGCCTGCAGTATTACATTTCCATACTTGCTAGGGAAAACACAGACCGGGAAAGTCTGCAGAAACCTTTAAAAGACGTGAAATCCACACGGGCCCGGGTGTAGATCACACTCACCAACCGGTAAGACAATCAGTAACCCCAAATGACCGAGGGCTGGAAGCTCGACGGCAGCCGCCTCAGCCGAGAGCCTCCAGCCCGCAGCGGGAGGTGACAGCCCCGACGGCCGCCGCCCGCCACGGCCTCCACCGCTCCCTCCCCAGCTCCAGACCCCGACGGTGGCAGGACCCGTGGGGGCGGGCTGGGGGCGG
>JAAWXA010000004.1:32296477-32309583 GCA_038090715.1 Florisuga fusca | reverse complement strand
GGGCGCGTCCTCAGCGGTGAGTGCGCGGGGAATCCGCGGGGGAGGGGGGCGGAGAGGAGCGGAGCGTGTCCGGAGTCGGTGCGGGGAGCGGCGTGGGAGCTGAGCGCTCAAAGGGAGCGAGGAGCAGCGAGGGGAAGGACTGGGAGCAGAACCCCGCGTTAAATGATCCGTGCGCAGGAGGAGAGCGCTGAGACCTCCTGCCGAGCCGGCGCACCTCTGCCTCGGGGGCTTCTGAGGAGCTCTGGCTGTAGCCCGGGCTGTAGTGAGCCTGTCCGGGGCGGTAAGGCTCACCTGAGGCCAGCGCACCTCTCTGCAGACGGGGAGGCAACTCTAAGGCTTGGGTCCGCGAAAGCTGTCGGAGAGCCGGGCTGTCAAACTTCTGCAACAGCCTCAAGTCGGTTCTGCCAGCGTGGGGTTGGCGTCTAGAGAGAGAGCTTTAGGTTTGCTCAACTCTCTGCAATACTGCAGCTCTGTTTCGATTGCTTAAGCAATAGGAGGTAGAGTAGGTGCTTGCTATACACATGACACGTAACAGCTATGCGTTGAAATTTGTTTGTATCTATGCAAAAATTTTTTTTTGTTTGTTTGCTTGTTTTTTTTTCTTTTGTAACAAAAAGAAAAACTGTTAGGAACACACAACCTAAATAGTTCTGCTATGTGTGGGTGTATCTACAATTCTCAAAACCAGGAGGAAGACAATACTATAGGTAATGTTTAAGTTCAGGTTTAAGAGCTGTAGAGTAACACTGCATTTCCAACACAAAGGTGCCTATACTCAGATGCTGCTAAATTTAATGAAAAGGCTATTTGTGATTGCACTATGGATCAGATCCTCCAAGCTAAAGCTGACCTTCTCTTGAAGGCATGCTGGGTGTGTAAGCACATCCATACAATTATCTTAAAGCAAAGGTTTACATGCTTGACCACATTTTTAACCAGGTATGTGTGTAAATCTCTGTTATGTGCAGATAGGAACATGTTCCCTCACAATCTGCTTCTGGAACAATGCAAATAATTTGTAGATATTTTTTTCAGAAGCTGTAATGGTAGCATGACAAAAAAAAAAACTTTCTGGTAGTTTTTTTGTAGCAGATGTTTGGATGCTCAATTTGGATAATTTTTGTAGTTGTTGGTGGAGTACAGGCACTCAGTGATTTCAGTGATGTCTTATTTGAAGCAAGTTCATGAGTAGAACTGAGATGTGGTGTTGGGCTTTTTGTGAAACTGTCTTCCAGGAAAAAAATAGAAGTAGCAGCACTTGCAACATTTTGTAAAAGGTTGCCTGAAATATTTGTCTCCCTCTTATAATGTAAATTGGTCATATATGAAACAGCAAAGCTCTTAATGTAACAGTTTATGTGAATACTATGGAAGACATAGGTTTGTGGGGTTTTTGTTTTGTTTTGTTTTTTCCCCTAAGTAATAGTGAAGATTATTCATTCATGAGATGCATTTTGCATTAGCATTCTCAGTCTTGGAGTCCATGGGTGGCTGAGGAAACCCCAGTCCCTTAATCTTCCAGATGAATTTTTTCCATTTGAGTGGCCTATGTAGCAAACTGACTAGAGGTTCAGCTTTTAAAACAATGTGTAATATGTATATGCTGCTTAGTCAGATTGTTCCTAGATACATATCAGTGTTTGGAGCATTTAAGGAACATAGACTGTACTCTGAATTTCACTGAAGCATTTCAAAGTATCTGTGTCTCATGCCATTGTATGTGGCCAATACTTGGCTGGTAGAATACAGAAGATGTGAAGAGACTTACAGAAGGAACTGTTTATGTACTGTCAAGTGTATAAGCTGAAGTTATATCCATTAGGTTGAGGAGATCCATACTAGACAATAACAGCCAAAGATATTTAGTATGCTTGCACCAGAATATTCTGAAGTACTGGCAGAACTCTTTATTCCTCATGAGGACCACACCCCTGTCCTGCCACATATGCACATGGATAGGACTAGTACTACTACTAGTTTGCTCTCTTTACATAGAACTATGGAATTCGCACATAGTTGGACAGTGTCTGACTTCCACCCACCTTATATGTATATAGGAACCAACACTTTTAATGACTTAAACAGACTTTCATTTAAAATAAGTTCTGTGCCTCTTAAACAGACCTATTTCTGAAAAAATGTTAACATGCTCCAGTCATCATCATGTAGAATAAATGGAAATCTCACCACTCTCATTCCAAATAAGTTTTAACTCACACAGAAAATGTTCCTGAAACTAACCTGAGTGTTGGTTGGAACTTATGCAAAGATTTCCATTTACTACAGAAAATTTGCAGCAGACCTAGCAATGATTGCAAAATTGTAACTCTTTTGACCACAGTGTCAAAAGGGCAGAGAAGGAAGGGTCTACCTTTTCAAAATGGCACTTCCTTTGGAAAAGATTTTCTAAGTATGTTAATTTTCCTAGAATATAATAAAAATGGTTATTTTCATAAAGCAATTCTCATTTAGGTATTATTTCTTTGTCATCTTTGATTGGGGAATTGATAAAAAGAAGTAATAAAAAGACTTTGTAGTCTTTAATGTAGTTGGATGGATGTTTTGTGAGCACTGCTCACTGCTTCAGTCTCGGAATATTTAATGCTGCCAGAGTAGTTCTTAAAAAATAAAAAATCAAAGCAGGCTCAGGAGAAACTGCTGAGTCTGCTTTGCTGTCCCATGACATCATGAAGAACATGAAGTGATGATAATGCAGTTTGCAAAGATGCAATTACTTTAAGTATCTGCTGGGCAGGAAAGATGTAAGCTAATTTTATTACTAATCATTTAACAGCCTATGTATTAATCATAGATGTTATAGTTTAATGACTGCTGTGTGCTGCCTCTTTATATTTCTATAGCTTTTAAATTTTGCTTTTTGCTATTGCTATTCATCAATAGTAGATTAAATGCTTGTGCAGTATTTTTAAGCAGTAGATACCTATTTTGGATATATGAAGCAATAGAAACAAGTGTTTCCCCTGAACTATAGGCTTATTTGCTTCACATGCCTTTGAGGATGTAGATCTGTTCATTCACATGGCTTATGACTAGATTTGGGTTGGTCATAAAATATTGTAAAGCAGTATAATTAAAGAATAATCTTTCTGTCTAATGAATTGAATAGACATAAGCCCTTTGTCAAAAGGCAAAATTTAATTCAGTTTAATTGGCTTAGTATGCTTATTACACCTGAGCAGTACACCTGACATTCTCTCAGACTTTAAGCATTTTCTGTAGATTCAACCTGCTGTTTTGGATCTCCAGCATTCCAGTCCATACTAAAGAGTTTCATGGCCATGCATGCCCACATGATACAAGATCTTTTTGTTCTGTGGTAGATCTTGGTAATCACTGAAGCTGAGACTTTTATAACTGCAAGGAAAACTAGGCACTTAACTCCCTGGAAGACTATGGATTTCTGTCTTTATGCATCTATTCTGAGCACTGTTTTAGGGACAAATCAGTGACCTAGGTTTTTAATGTGCAATGAGGGGATGACTCTTAAATACAATACGTATTTATACTGAATGTGCCTTGCTCCTAACAAAGAAATTCCATGATATCCTGTGGAAATACTTTATATTATATAAACTGTTATGACTCGGAAATAAGAATGTGGTTTTGTTAATATGAGATTTATGATGGTGGATGAGTCCTGTAGCCAAGTGGAAATGGCAAAGTACTTAAATTCAGTTTCAGGAATCAAAATTCTAGGTTAGAGATGATCTGCCTTTATCAGCCCTGTAAAGTTTACCTTGCCTATGGTGGGTTGCAGGGAGAAAGAGAGAGAGCTATGCAAGCTGGCCAGCCTGCAGCTCTATTAGGGACTAAGGAAAGAATGATGAAAAATTAACATTTTGACTCTGGTGACTGCTGTTTTTCCAGGAATACAGCTTTTCCATTTCAGTGTCTTCTTCAAAGACAGGGGAAGGCTTTGCCATTCTCAGACTCATGACTGCTGAGCCCCAGTACCCCACCTGGCTGATGGGCCCAGGTGAGAATGTCTAACATAGAGGGAGCTATTTAAATAATGCATGGGGGAGTAGGGATTGTTTGCTTCTCCTTCATGTGGCTTTTCTTGCTCCTAGTGATACAAAGCTGGTGTGTTGTTCCAGTACAGGAGTTAGGTGTACCCTGAAGTCGTGTTCTGTACCTGGACTTTACTTCTCTGTAGTTCAGGTCTGATCTTATGTAGAAACAAACATTATAAGATGTTTGCAGCAAAAACGTGCTTTGGTTCATGAAGTGCTCTATAAAGCACTATTATTTTGAAACCAATTCTCATACTTTCTCTTTGGATCCATGAGAGACTTACAGAATCATGTATAGTACTAATATGAAATAAGTAAGATGAAGCAATGACTTGGTGATAATTTCTACATTGTAATCCCATACTCATACCTGTCATTTACTAGACAGAGCCTGACTCTCTTGCTGAAGCAGTCCTCACTCCCCACCACTAACAGGCAGTAAGGCCTTCATTTCCAAGCAATCTTAAAAAAAAATAAAAAATCAAATCCTAACTGAGCAGTTGGCATGGCTCCAACTAACTAAATGTAGCTGTGGTATACAGCTAATCACTCTGAGTTCACTTTAGAAGCAGTGAAGGAAAGGAAATACTGGTATTTTTAGAGGGGGCTTAATTTAATTTTAACACTGATGTTGAAAATACTGCAGATACATCCTAGAAATGCCAGTTTATTTCAGCTGTATACACACTGATGGCAGGGGGCCAAGTTGGATATGGACAGGTACATTGTGAATTACTTAATTTTGGTGAGATGAATTCCAGTCTGTATATTGCAGCTGTTTCTTTCCATATATAGGGTTGTATACAAGTGATGGGACTTAACCAATGATGCTTTACTTCCATTTGACATTATAATAAGTATAATGTATCCTAAAAGAAAAATATTTTAGTTTATTTCTCTTTGCCTCAAGGGACCCTTTTTATTTTTGCCTTAAGTGAACTGTCACCAATTTTAAGATCCCATGTGAACTGAGCTTTCCCACTTTTTTAGTGGAACACGAATGATCAAGGACTTGCCTGTTGCTTTCTCCTTTAATTATGGAACTATTGCAGACAGATGAGCACTATTGCACTCTTGAACTGAGGTGCATAGTGTTCCATTCTAGGACACTTGAAGTCCATAAACCAAGGAAATCAGTACAATTTCACATCCATTTGTATATAACTTTTACTTGCATCTGTAGCAAATACATGTATCTTGGTAAAAAAATACATGAAAATACTTATAGAAAATGGTATTCAAATACCATCCAGAGGGACCCTTGAGAAGCTGGGCACATACAAACCATGTGAGGTTCAGTAAGGCCAAGTACATGGTCTTGTACCTGGGCTGAGGCAATCCCAAGCACAAATACAGGCTGGGCAGGGAATGGATTGAGAGCAGCCCCAAGAAGGACCTGGGGGTGGTGTTTGATGAAAAGCTCAACATGAACTGGCAATGTGTACTTGCAGGCCAGAAAATTAGCCATATCCTGGGCTGCATCAAAAGAACCGTGACCAGCATGTCAAGGGAGGTGATCTCCCTCTCTACCCACTGTCATGAGACCCCACCTTGAGTTCTGTGTTCAGTTCTGGAGCTGCCAATATAGGAAGGGCATGGAGCTGTTGGTGCAAGTCTAGAAGAGGGCCAAGAAGCTGGTCAAAGGGCTGGAGCACCTCTCCTATGAAGACAGGCTGAGAGAGTTGTGGGACCCCATGCTCCTCAGTTGGTAATTACTTCCCAACCAGAAAAGTCCCAAACCGGACACAGCAGCAGAGGGGGATGCTTGAGTGCAGAGTCCCAGCAACAGCCTTGGAGCAGCTGAGTTAGTCCTACTCAGGGAGGCAGGGGAAGGCAACCTGTCTTGATGAGCGTTTTTCATATGCAGCAAGAAAATGGGACACAGGAACAGCATCACAGGGAGAGATGACAAACAAACAAATCCCATATCAGCCACAGAGGGAAAGCATCCTTAAGAGGCATTTTATACTGAGCATCATGGTCAGGAACAGTGTGATTAGTCCATTTGGGTCACCTGACCCACTCTCTCCTCCCCATAGGCACAGCTTCTTTCCCCATTATAATTGCCAGAGCATCAGGCTGGCAGGAGCTGGAGGAGGTCTTGGAAGGTCATAGGTTAATATGGCTGTGCGCAACTTTTAATCCACTCCTCTCAACCCAGGACAGTTTTAGGCTGAAAGAGAATAGCTTTCGATTAGGTATTAAGAAAAAAATTTTTAGTGTGAGGGTGGTGAAACACTGGCACAGGTTGCCCAGAGAAATTCCCCTCCCTAGAAGTGTTTGGAGACAGACTTTGAACAGCCTGGTCTAGTCGAAGGTGTCCCTTCCCATGGCTGGGGGTTGGAATGAGGTGATCTTTGAGGCCTGATTCTATGAAATTTCACTGAAAAAGAATATAACAATAGATGATACTTGCTCTGAATAATGATTGATGAAGAGTATGTTTTAATGCCTGAAGATGTATTTCCTTCTAGAGACAAAAAAACCTCATGAGTAATCAAACTCTCAGAATTGTTTAAATTTATGTCTGTGATAAATCCTGTTGCGGGTGTCTAGTGATGTATAGAAAATTAGGTATGTGTGAAAACGTCTGCTGGTGAAATGTCTCCTGGGACAGGAGAATAAGAATATTCTCTGCTCCCCTATGCTGGCATGCATTGTACTTCTGTACACCATTCAAATTACAGTTTTTGTCAAGTCTATCACAACTTTCTAACAATACTTTACAAGATGGCATATTATGTCTGTTTTAAAAGTATCTGAGAAATGTGATTTTCACAGCTACACAGAATATTAATGAAGGGACCTAATTTTCCAGTCTTTTTAGTGTTTTTGTCAGTTTTTATGCTTTTTCTATTAAACAAATGAAGTGATGGAACACTCTCGAGCTGTCTTTAGGCTGTGATATATGTGTGTGTGTGTGTGTGTGTGTGTGTGTATATATATATATAATATTGTTAGTGTTTGTATTTGTATAGCACTTTGCAGAAAAATCAAAACGAGCAAAACCAAGACCAACAGCTTCAGCAGTAAGTGTTTTGTTTTGCTTTAAAGACTTGAGTAAACAATCCACATCCTGGATCAGACTTTTAGATGTGTAGATCTTCCTAATACATCCTATTTCCTAGGATTTTGAATAGGCTGTAAAAGATCCCATCGACATTTGGGTGTTATCTTTGGCCTTCCTGCTTGTGTCTGTGGAATTGAACAGGCTTATTCAAACCCGTGAAGTGTGTGGTAATTTCGCATTTTTTAGCAAACATAATTCATTGTTAGGGAAACTGAGGTTCTTGGTATATATTGCAAAAGAAACGTTTATGCTGCTTGTACTATGCACATGATGACTTTTTTCTTATTGCCAGTTGAGAATGTGCATATTGTTCTGCATTGAAATGCAGTCCTATCACCTCTGTGGGTGCCACCACTAAGTTTCTAAGTGCAATTAATGCACATGCTCAGTGATGCCAGGGAGCCTGCATTGCTCACAGTGACAGTGTTGCCAGACCTCTCAAAGACAGACAAGAGAAAAATACCTGTCTGACACCAGTATCCATTCCTTCTTAATATTGGAAAAGGGAAGGCAACCTGCAATTTTTAGGGGCTTGTCTTGACAACTAAATTGGCACTTTGCATGAACCGCTGGGACAGAGCAGTTTTGCACCAGCCCCTTGCAGAAGCCAATGGCTGTCTGCCTTCATCAGCCCTGTGGTGTATACCCATATACTTCACATGATCAGAAGAGAAGAAAACTGTTATTACAGGAAAAGCTAAATGGGTCTTGGGCTTTAAATTTGTGATATGCTAGATAACTGAAAACAGAGATCATGCCAATAAGTAGGTAAAGTTCACTTAGAAGAAAGGAAAATTGTCAGGGCTTTAGTGATTTGACTGGGGGTGAGGAAAAAGAAGTACTTAGGAAAGTTTATAGGTTTGTGGTTTTCTTGACATTGACATATCACTTGAATCAGAGGCTAAAAACTGTCTCATAAAAACAGATATTTATTTTCTAGATGAGGACACTTTCTCTGTATTGATTTTCATAATCATAATCCTATGTTTTCCTGCAAGGGTAATTACGGATGGTGAACTGTTGATTGGCTTCTAATGAGACTTTGACACCAAGCCACTTCCTTACAGCTCTGTTATCAGTGACCTGAGATCTCTGCCATGTGTGCCAGGGCTGAGGAGCTAAGTAGAAGTAATAAATGCGTGTGTTGTTTTCTTTGTGAAATGAGTGAATAAGCCTGTGACTGCTTGGTGAAGAGGGCAGCCTTTCACCAAAACAGGTATTGCAGTTGCCAGTACATCAAGAACAAGGTGGTCTCTGAAACACCACATCCCTGACATTGTCTACTCTGGGGAAAACAAATCCTCCCAGTGTTTTATTCAGCACAATGAAAAACTTATCTATGTTTTGCTGGACAAAGGATCCTTGCTTGCATCTTCCCAAGATTTAGAACAGTGAAGTTCTGAGCACATAAAGGCTTTAAAAAAAACCTCCTCAAAAATCTATTTAGACCAACACTCGTTACCAGTGTTCACAGCTATATTTTTTTAACCACCTATCTTACTAACCATCTATATTGCTGCTATATGTAGGGAAGCTGTCAGATTTAATTTTAGTTATATTTGCATTCGGCCAGATGGCAAAATCCAGGTGTTAATGATAGGCAATACTTAATAATCAAACCAGCACTGCCCAATGTTCCTTCACAAACATCCTGTCTGTCTCATGTCTGATTGCTTGGTTATGTAAAGGTGTAGCTATCATGGTTCTATTGTTTTAATTCATAAATAACCAAGTCAATTCCTAGTCCCCCAAAACCCTTGGAAACACAATAGCATAACTAGTAAAGGCTGTCAGACATGTGAAAACTCAATTTCAACAATAAATGAATTGAAATCTCTTCATCTGGGAAAAGAGAAAGTAAAAGACAGGGACTGGACTGGGAGAATTTTTTCTTGTGTAGCTTCATATTCTGTGTAACTACTAGATTTCTGAATGGTATAATGCAATACTTTCTTTTTACTTACAGCTTCCATCATTGCCTGTTTTCTCTCTCCGCAAGAGTTGCATTAATCCTAGAGATGGCTGTTCATCTTTGCCAATTGATGAGACAGGGGATGGTTAATGGCTAAAGATAGATTATCTGGCCTGTGTTTGAAAGAAAATAGAATTTGTCTTTTACCTATCACTATATACATGATATCTAAACGTCTGTAGTTTTTACGTGCTGATGCTTAAGAATTCAGCAAGAAAGAGACTGCATTACAACAAATCTTGTAAGAAGTCTGGCTAATAGATGAGTTTTGCTTAAGAGATTTTTGGGCCAGTCTCTATGAAACCACCTTAGACTTTGCCTATATTTTAATGACCATATGATGTGACGTGTACAAACTGTCTATCTGTGTATATATCTATTTGAATTATAACTACTTAATAGGTAAGTGTAACCCTCAGCTATTTTATATATGCTCTTAAAAGGGACTTAGCATCTTTGAAAGTTTTTCACAAAAGAAAAATCACTTTAGAGAAACTGCATTCTGCCAATTAAGCATAACCCTTAATCCAGAAAAAATATATATTATTGAGGAATATCTGTTCTCTCTGAAAACTTGGCTGTTAGGAGGATGGTAGAAAAATTACCATACTAAGATATGGAAGTGTTAGCTATGAGGATATTAATACAGATACAGGCTGACATATGATCTGTGTAGCAGCTTGTATTTGAATGGCAGATTTCTTATCATGCAGAATTCCTTAACTGCTCAGGAGCGTGAGCTGAGCAACATCTGTGATTTGAATACTGACTCAACCAGAGAACGATGTGTCTTCAGTATTACAAAGTTTGGGAGAGAAGATGGCAATTTGCTTTTATCATAAATGAAGACAGAACATAATTATAAATTCTTACCACAGAGGTACTTTAAAAAAAAAAAAAAAAGTGATATGAATCATCAAAAAGCCAAATTAAATTCAGTAGATGGGAACAAATTTGATGCAGTAAAACATCAACAGCAATAACATAATATATCAAAACATGACCGACCAGCAGCTGAACCCAATCAAAATCTGATGAGATAATACAAACATCAGTTGACAAGATGCATGTTTTAAATCAAATGTGATTAGGAAAATTTAATACCTTGTAGCCCCTTACTGCTCACATTCTGAAGTGCGTTACTGGGACTTTCCATGGAGCATCATGTGACATGGGGACAGGTGAAAACAAATTGTGCCTAGCGTTCTGCATGGTGGTTATGGAGCCCTTGAAGTCAATGTGCTCACACAACCTTAAGACCAAGACTGGTCTTCATAACACAAGCAAAGAAATATTATTTAGCCAGTGGAATACTTTAGTTAACTTATGGAGATTTCTGTCTTGATATTATTTAATGATAACTGTCACTTAAATCCTTGTGTCTTTATTTTGTTAGTTTCTTTTCAAAGGTATCCATTAGCCTCATGGTGACCTTTGTAACTCTGGTTAGCATTAAATATTTCACATTCCTGTGTACCAAAGAATCCTCTTTGTGTTCTGCTGAATGCATTATCTTGGGAAGAAAAAAGTCACAGTGTGAAAACATAATGGACTTGCCTACAGCAGGCTATGTGCATTTGTTTGTTCCACAGATGCTGTGCAGATGCATCTGCTGTTCCCCGCTAATCTAGGTAGATGCTAATGGTAGTGAACCCTTCACTGTAGGTTAGTTTATGAGGTTCAAGAGGAAGAGGGGTGGGATGAGGGAGCTTATCTTCTACTTTACATTCTCATCACCTCCATCTGAATCATGTTTATTACTCAAGATAAGTTTTGTGCCACTTGTGACCCATGAATGTATAGCTAGGGCTGAACCTGGTGCTCGTAGGCAGATGAGTCTGAACTAATTTTGCTTCTAGTTGACATTTTGCTATAACTTCTGTCATGACAGATCTAGAGAAACCTATTATTTCTGTTTAATGAAGCATCATGATTCAAACATAATGGAGACAAAATTGTTTGAAAAAAACACCTGATAATTTGCTTGCTTCCCCTTGTCCTGAAGGAGATTTTTCTTTTAATCCCTTCAGAATTGTCACAGAAATGTTTTAACTAAATATCAAATACTTAAATTAAAACCTTTTTGTTTTTTAATGCTAATATCAAAACATTCTGTTATGGAGATGCTTTGTGACACCCGGGGATGAGAACTGATCCATATAAATAAAAGTGGTAGCTAGTGCTTCTTAGAGCAAATACTGTGTATTTGCTTTTTTCAGCTATCGAGATGGTGAAACGGAGTGCAGGGGAATTTCAGCCAGTGCAAGTTTGCTGCAGTAGGCAACTAGAGCTGGTAAGGCTGAGGAAGCAGGGGCAGAGCTTAGTTGTGTGGCTGGTGTATGCAGGAGAGGCAGAAAGAACAAACTTGGAGACATTTCCATCAAAGAAACTGGAGAGACCCAATTCTGCAACTGGGAAAAAAGAGAAAAATAAGCTTTATCAGTTGGTTGTTGCTTCAAAACTCTTCCCTGAACAGGAAAGAAAACAATTGTTGAGAAAAAAGTTGAGTTCATGACACCAAGCCAAGTGCATGTTTTGTCTATGTCTATGCCTATTTCTGACCAAATTCTGGGCTGTTCTGCTTGGATGAGGGAAGGTGGCTCAATGAAATGAAGAGTATGAGAAATCCATCTTCACATCTGCAGATAGTTCAGTAGGGTTGGTTGAAACCTCAACTTATCTGAGCATTTGAAAGGGGAAATGGTAAAATGAGTTATTAGATCTTATTAAATTACTTGTTTAGTTCTTTGATGACATGCTGAAGGGAGAACTCAATACCATAACATAAAATCACAAGAATGGCAAGATTTGGACCTCCAAAGATCATCTAGTCCAACCCCCCTGCTAATGCAGGTTCAACTAGAACAGATTGCTCAGGATCATGTCCAGGTAGGTTTTTAATATCTCCAGAGAAGGAGTTATCACAGTCTATCTGAGAAGACTTAGAAATAAATAAGTTTTTCCTCATGTTCTTTTTTTTTTTTTTCCCTCCTTTCTTTCTGGATAACCTGTGATGAAACAATGTTTTTGTTCACCTTTCAAGCAGCACAGGGCAGATTTTGTGGAAAGTTTGTAAAGGCCTAACTTCCCTATATTTATTCAAATTGCATAGTATCTTGGCCTGATCCATTCCAATGGATCCAACTTGCTTACAAATTACAAAGTTTCTAGGCAAATGTGACAAAAAAGTTGGAATTCAATTTACGCAGTTGAAATAGCAAGTGTTGCTTTAGAATTAACAGTGAAGTCTTGCCTGCTGCAAAGATGTTAGAAAAAGGTAAAATAGCACTTAGTTAATGTTTCCACACTTCCCTGCTGTAAAACATGGTCTATTCTGTCATTTTCCACTGGTAAATTATTTCTGCTTTGTAGTTCAGAAATTNGGTCATATATGAAACAGCAAAGCTCTTAGTGTAACAGTTTATGTGAATACTATGGAAGACATAGGTTTGTGGGGTTTTTGTTTTGTTTTTTCTCCTAAGTAATAGTGAAGATTATTCATTCATGAGATGCATTTTGCATTAGCATTCTCAGTCTTGGAGTCCATGGGTGGCTGAGGAAACCCCAGTCCCTTAATCTTCCAGATGAATTTTTTCCATTTGAGTGGCCTATGTAGCAAACTGACTAGAGGTTCAGCTTTGAAAACAATGTGTAATATGTGTATGCTGCTTAGTCAGATTGTTCCTAGATACATATCAGTGTTTGGAGCATTTAAGGAACATAGACTGTACTCTGAATTTCACTGAAGCATTTCAAAGTATCTGTGTCTCATGCCACTGTATGTGGCCAATACTTGGCTGGTAGAATACAGAAGATGTGAAGAGACTTACAGAAGGAACTGTTTATGTACTGTCAAGTGTATAAGCTGAAGTTATATCCATTAGGTTGAGGAGATCCATACTAGACAATAACAGCCAAAGATATTTAGTATGCTTGCACCAGAATATTCTGAATTACTGGCAGAACTCTTTATTCCTTATGAGGACCACACCCCTGTCCTGCCACATATGCACATGGATAGGTCTAGTAC
>JAAWXA010000004.1:32157706-32296457 GCA_038090715.1 Florisuga fusca | reverse complement strand
TTAGGAGCAAGGCACATTCAGTATAAATACGTATTGTATTTAAGAGTCATCTCCTCATTGCACATTAAAAACCTAGGTCACTGATTTNGGCTATGTGCATTTGTTTGTTCCACAGATGCTGTGCAGATGCATCTGCTGTTCCCCGCTAATCTAGGTAGATGCTAATGGTAGTGAACCCTTCACTGTAGGTTAGTTTATGAGGTTCAAGAGGAAGAGGGGTGGGATGAGGGAGCTTATCTTCTACTTTACATTCTCATCACCTCCATCTGAATCATGTTTATTACTCAAGATAAGTTTTGTGTGACTTGTGACCCATGAATGTATAGCTAGGGCTGAACCTGGTGCTCGTAGGCAGATGAGTCTGAACTAATTTTGCTTCTAGTTGACATTTTGCTATAACTTCTGTCATGACAGATCTAGAGAAACCTATTATTTCTGTTTAATGAAGCATCATGATTCAAACATAATGGAGACAAAATTGTTTGAAAAAAACACCTGATAATTTGCTTGCTTCCCCTTGTCCTGAAGGAGATTTTTCTTTTAATCCCTTCAGAATTGTCACAGAAATGTTTTAACTAAATATCAAATATTTAAATTAAAACCTTTTTGTTTTTTAATGTTAATATCAAAACATTCTGTTATGGAGATGCTTTGTGATCCATATAAATAAAAGTGGTAGCTAGTGCTTCTTAGAGCACATACTGTGTATTTGCTTTTTTCAGCTATCGAGATAGTGAAATGGAGTGCAGGGGAATTTCAGCTAGTGCAAGTTTGTTGCAGTAGGCAACTAGAGCTGGTAAGGCTGAGGAAGCAGGGGCAGAGCTTAGTTGTGTGGCTGGTGTATGCAGGAGAGGCAGAAAGAACAAACTTGGAGACATTTCCATCAAAGAAACTGGAGAGACCCAATTCTGCAACTGGGAAAAAAGAGAAAAATAAGCTTTATCAGTTGGTTGTTGCTTCAAAACTCTTCCCTGAACAAGCAAGAAAACAATTGTTGAGAAAAAAGTTGAGTTTGTGACACCAAGCCAAGTGCATGTTTTGTCTATGTCTATGCCTATTTCTGACCAAATTCTGGGCTGTTCTGCTTGGATGAGGGAAGGTGGCTCAATGAAATGAAGAGTATGAGGAATCCATATTCACATCTGCAGATAGTTCAGTAGGGTTGGTTGAAACCTCAACTTATCTGAGCATTTGAAAGGGGAAATGGTAAAATGAGTTTAGATCTTATTAAATTACTTGTTTAGTTCTTTGACATGCTGAAGGGAGAACTCAATACCATAACATAAAATCACAAGAATGGCAAGAGTTGGACCTCCAAAGATCATCTAGTCCAACCCCCCTTCTAAAGCAGGTTCAACTAGAACAGGTTGCTCAGGATCATGTCCAGGTAGGTTTTTAATGTCTCCAGAGAAGGAGTTATCACAATCTATCTGAGAAGACTTTGAAATAAACAAGTTTTTCCTCATGTTCTTCTTTTTTTTTTTTTTTTTTTTTTTTTTTTTTTTTTTTTTTTTTTTTTTTTTACCCTCCTCTCTTTCTGGATAACCTGTGATGAAACAATGTTTTTGTTCACCTTTCAAGCAGCACAGGGCAGATTTTGTGGAAAGTTTGTAAAGGCCTAACTTCCCTATATTTATTCAAATTGCATAGAATCTTGGCCTGATCCATTCCAATGGATCCAACTTGCTTACAAATTACAAAGTTTCTAGGCAAATGTGACAAAAAAGTTGGAATTCAATTTACGCAGTTGAAATAGCAAGTGTTGCTTTAGAATTAACAGTGAAGTCTTGCCTGCTGCAAAGATGTTAGAAAAAGGTAAAATAGCACTTAGTTAATGTTTCCACACTTCCCTGCTGTAAAACATGGTCTATTCTGTCATTTTCCACTGGTAAATTATTTCTGCTTTGTAGTTCAGAAATTAGTAGTGAGAGGAAGCTGTAAAAAAGCTTGACATCTCATTGTGCTCCAAGAAGAGCACTAAAATGTCAACTGATTTGCCAGCTACTAAGGAGCAGCGACGATTTTTCATTAACACATTGAACTAGCTCTGCTATGGCAGATAAAAGTCTCCTTCAGAAGAAAAAAGAAAAGAATCAGACTAGGTCATTGCCTATACACAAGGACTAAACTAGCTAGAACAACAACAACAACAAAATAAAAATAGCAGCTTCTTCCAGAAAGCTTACTAGTCTGTTTCATGTACTTCATCCCTTTTTGGTGGGTCCTAATGTCAAATATTTTTTTGTTCTTTGCTGTTTTCTCTTATTTTCTAGAGGTATATTATTGCACAAATGCTCAGCCTGTAAGGAGGAATTTTTTTTCTTTTCCCTCAGGTATAGAAAGCAACAAATGAAGGAGGAATAATTTAGGAGTTGGACTATACACAAAGTTTAATCAAATTCTTTCACTTTTGTAATGCTTGATTTTAGACTTAAACAAACATCTGCAATAAAAATCTCAAAAATTATTCAGATCAGTTTAGGAGAGGAAAAAAATGTTTAGCATAAAGTTTCAGTATTTATCTCACACTTTCCATGGGTATGGATTAGGAAAAATCCAGGGAGGCTTCCTGCTCAGGGTGCACAACAGGGTGGAGCTGTTACTGAACTCCACAAAATGGGCATGTTTTGGGAGCTACAGTGTCACCTTTTGAGCAGCTCTGCTGCCATTGTGCATCCCAAGTGCCTGTTCTTCCCCTCCCAGCCCTACACAGTTCCAGCTGGTTTCCTCAGCTTGGGGTAGGTGATGGATCTGAGCCTCACACTGTTGCAATCAGTGTATTGATCCAGTGTACAGCACAACTTACCATTTACTGGCATGAGCTTTATAGCAGCTCAGAAACAGCATCTGCCACTTGGCAACATGAGTCTCTGCAGGAGCTGACTGGGAGGTGATAAGTACTCTGAAGAAGTCTGGACCCATTTGTCCTGTTGGAGAGGTCATTTGGTTGAGGTTTTGGAACAATGACAAGAGAGCAGAGACTGTTCATGAGAACAAATAGTGAGGAGGGTCAATTCATCCACATGACACACCTGATACCTGAATTTGCCTATAACTTACTACTTGGTTTCAAGGAAGAATACGTGCATAGAATGAAAGGAATCATAAAAGAGTTTTTTTAAATAAAAATTGTCTGAGAAATAGAAATACCAAGCCAATAGACAGGCCTCTCCATAAATCTGCATCTACATCTTGAAATAATGCCTTGGATCAGATTTTTAGTTACAGGGAGAGGTGTGGTCCCTTTTCATTGTAAGTGGTTAGTGTCCTACATAATTCAGTGCTAGCCTTTAGATGTTTGTACTGTTGTGTACATATGTGTATTCTGGCAAGAAGCCATAGTCACTTACCCAGCGATGATGATTAAAATGTTGAACAGCTACTCCTTCAGCATGCACTCTATCCTGTCAATGAGAGAGCATGATCATGTTAGCAAAATTTGAATTGTAGTGTTACAGATGTAGGGGATGAGCTGCAATTTCACATGCAACTTTCATTCTTGCATTTCTCATTTCTGAGCATTTAGTTATCACTTCTCCTTTGATAATAGGGGTGGTTTTTCTTTTTTTGCTTCAAGTCCTGTGAAGAAAGCAATCACGTTATATGCATCTGTAACTGAGTCTGCTCTCAGATTCTTACGAATCATTGCCCAGCTAGGACTATGGCTCTTATTGTATTCATTGACAACAAGGCTCTTAACCTGTGGGAATGAAGAAGGGAAATGGCAAAAAAAGAACTGGGAATGTACACAGCATTGTTGGGATATTATTGGAGAAAGTCTAGGTAGGCTGTCTCTTCCTGATCTCAGACTCTGGCTTTTTCCACAGATATCTGTGGCTGTGTAACCTGTCTTTATGTTAGGTTATTCTTATCCCAGTATTATTATGGCAGATTAGTTACTGATAAACAAGTGGCTTTTCATAAATCTGTTTGCCAAGCCTAAATAAGAATGATACTGCAAAGACCCTTGTTTTACTGACAGTTTTCCTCCCAGACAAACTTCAGAGCATCATAAATAAAAGGTTTCAGAGTTGCCTTTTATTTTTTTCTTTTTGAAAGGATAAAAGAACCATAGGAAACATTAGAAAACTAACAGAATTTATCCTTACTGCCCTTATGATTTAGACAACTTTCCACAATAAAAAAGATCCTAAAATAAGAGAGAATTTTGAGATTTAGCTGTAAAGCATGAGGTGATCCCGTGTCATGGTTTAATGCTGGGACAGCACTTAACTGAATGACAGATGCTTCTTATTAATCCCCCTTCCCTCCCTGATAAAGAAAGGAGAGAGAATAAGGGAGAGAGACTTACGGCTTGGAAACTAAACTACACAGCTTTAATGAAACAGAAATGATAAAAAAAGGAAACATTGTTAAATATATACAAATACACAGAAAACCAATACTGTGTTCCTCCCCCCATCTCCCCAGTAACTCTCACATCACCACCGAGGCTGCAGGGCAGCCCTGGGAAAGTCCAGGCTGGACTCCTGGGGTCAGCAGCAGTCAGGAGCTGGAGGCAGGAACACACAGATTCAGGCTGGCACAGATCAGGACCACAGGCAGATGAATGGGTGGAATCCTCCCAGGATGCCAAAGCAAACAGGGACAGAAAAAGAAGGATGAAGGTGTTTGACCCTTGTGATCCCTCGAATTTATACTTAGTATGGCATGTATGGGATGCACTACTCTGCTTGATCAACTTTTGTCACCTGTCTTGTCCCCTTCTCCCTAAAGGAGGGCTGCAGGTGTTACTCCTTTACTCCTTTTCTCTTTCTGGAGCATAAGGTGTTCCTCAGAACCAAGCAGTGGCCTTAGCTCTGTATACCATTCTCTAGCTGTAACTATAAATATGGAACATTATCAGTCCTGGAAACAGACACTGACTGAGGAACTATGGGAGTGTGCTACCTACTAAATAGCAAAATGAAGCAACATTGAAACAAGAAGAATTAATTTTATTGTATCTTTAAGTCATCTTTGTTCAATTCTATGTTAATTCTTTGTATAGAAAACACTGCCTTTGTGTTTTCTTTGTATAGAAAACACTGCCTTTGTAACCCAAAGTACAACTTATAGGATGATGTTACTGTTTTCCAGTGATAAATTATTATTATTATTGTTATTATTATTATTATTTGAGGTAAGACACTATAAAGTCTGCTGTCCAGATAGCTTAAATTACCAAATAGAAGTGATGTTGGACCATTAATATGAAATAGTTAAGAAACTACTGTCCAAACAGATTCTGGCTTTAACAGAGGGGCCTGATGGTACAGTCATTATAGTAGAGAACATTTATCTAGAAGTTACTGGGAGTTTTCAGTGTCTTGGAGGCTTTCAAAGGCCTTGGGGAGAAAGCCAGGTTCCCATGAACTGTATGTTATCTGCAATTTAAATTAAAGCTAAGGTTCTCAGCAGTGTCACTGTATGACCATGAGCCCTCTCATAGAGGGGCAGAGGGAAAAGCCTACCAGCCTTCTCCACCAGTGTATGCATGCTGTGCATTTATTATTATTACTTTTCATTTGTGATATTCATTAATGTACTCTAAACATTCTCCTGTTTATATTTTTCAGGTCAGAAGGTGTGCTATGGTGACCTTAAGCACTCTTGTTATAAATTAGCTTACTTCCAGGACTTGTCTAGACGTGTGGGATTTCAGGAGGCCCGCCAAGCTTGTGAAATAGATGGTGGGGCTTTACTGAGCCTGGAAAGTGAAGCTGAGCAGAAACTAATAGAAAATATGTTGCAAAACCTCACCAAGTCAGGCTCTGGGATTTCTGATGGTGATTTCTGGATTGGGTTGTGGAGAAGTGATGATGGCCTAGCCACCTCACGCGCTTGCCCTGACCTCTACCAATGGGCTGATGGAAGTATTTCACCATTTAGGTAAGTTCTATAAATATTGTTTGCTGAGAAGGTTTCAGGCAAAGAAATGGAGAGTAAAATGCCTAGAAAGTCTTCTAGAAAGAGTCTTGAAACTTGCTTCCCCATGAACTTAGTAGTATTCCTTCTTAACTTCTCCAAATAAAGGGCAACTAGCAACTGGGATTTTAAATTTGAAGCTGTAAAAGGATGACATAGTGTGGCCAAATTTTCTTTGATCCCATCTCACAAGCTTGTCTCTGTATGGCTTTTGGAGGTTTTTTACCCCACATAGGAGATTAGGGATGTGGTCTGAAAGCAGGCAGACAAATTCTGCAAGAATCTGGCCACCTCAAATCAGGGAGCAAGCCATGAAGTAAATTAATGCATGTTACTTAGTGTAAATTGTTCTGTTTCTACCATGTCTTTTGAAATGTCTTTAACTTCCTTATTAAGCAAAAGGCCAGAGTAGCAGCAGCTCACATGACTCAGGACAATGGGTCAGGTAAGAGTCAAAGAGAAAAGAAAACAGAACAGTAAGGTGTCATTTCTCCAGAGGTGCTTCAGGCAGAATGTTTTCTAAGATCCAGAGATGTGGAGTCCAGATGCAAGCTCCTTTCACAGAGGAATTGTGGGAAATGCAGCATATCTTTGAAGAAAATGGGGCTGTTGGGTTTGACGTGTTTTCATTGATGTTTCATTGGCATCCTGATGAACCCTACCTTCAAAATTTGAAAGTTTGTCTTTGTGCCACTAGAAATTGGTATGCGGATGAGCCTTCCTGTGGAAGTGAAGCCTGTGTTGTGATGTATCATCAACCAACTGCAAACCCCGGTCTGGGAGGGCCATACCTTTATCAATGGAATGATGATAGATGCAACATGAAGCACAATTTTATCTGCAAATATGGCCCAGGTAGGTGAAAATAAAGTTTTATTTCACAAATGGAACAATTTTTTAGACAAACTATTACTTTTCCTTTTGTGAAGGAATCTGCAAATGTCTTGTGGCCTCTGATGCTCATACTTCCAGTGTGTGAGTGGCTGAGTTGAAATTAGCAGCGGGATGTAATTTATCAAATGTAGTGGCAATTTAAGTAAATCTATCTGTATCCAATAAGATTGTTTTCCATGTTAGCTTCAGTGTCATGCATTCCCAGGTTTACTTTGATTTAACTCATTCACTAGTTATTTTATTCTACAAAAAGTGTTTTAAGTGACCATTTACTACTTCCCTTGCTTGCTATCAAGTGGGATGACCAAGACATCTCTTGGTCCTACTGTAAATAATTACAATATCTTTGCACTTTCAGTTCTCTGACATTTTGTACAAATTTGTGTGTTGTCGATTTTGACTTAAAGAAAGAAGATAGAAGTACAGAAGAGCAGGAACAAAATGCTGGATTCATACATGTAGCTTTATAGATATGAAAAGCAGATGCACACTACTTCAGAAAAAGCCAGATCTTAAGCAATTTGGCTGTACTTCCAGACATGACATAGGTTCTGTGTATGTCACTAGAGGAAACATGAACTATAAATGAGAATATTATGCAAACAGAAAGAGGATACAAAAAGTAAACTTTCAAGTTGAGCCTGTAATAGTTTCTACTTTTGGTGGCTATTAGAGTAAGTGAGAACCTGTTTTTTAGCAGGATCATGCAAGTATTTCCAAATAATTTATGGCGTGTCTTGTTTTCAAAAATTAAGCTGAAAGTTAGAATGCATATGAATTCCTACTCTTAGCTGCTATTTTAACTACCTAATTCTGCAGTTTTCTATCTGCCTTCTCTATCCTCATGATCTAGCCAGTCACATGCTGTGTAGAGATCTACTTGTCTGTAGAGATCCAGCCACTTTTATTCTACAGTTGTTGTGGATAGGTAGCTTTCTCACTGTCTAATATCACAGAAAAACACAGAATCATAAAATAGTTTCTGTTGGTAGGGATCTAAATGATAATCTAGTTCCAGCCTCCCTCCACTGACAGGGACACTGTCCACTAGACCAGGTTGCTCAAAGCCCCGTACAATTTGGCCTTGAACACCCTCATGGTAAAGATTTTTTCCTGATGTGTAACCTAAATCTGCCCTCGTCCAGTTTAAAACTGTTACTCCTTGTTCTATCTCTACACGTCCCTGTAAAAAGTCCCTTTTCAGCTTTTCTTTAGGTCCCCTTCCAGTACTGAAGGACACTATAAGGTCTCCTTGGAGCCTTCTCCAGACTCAACAACCCCAATTCTCTCAGTCTGTCTCCATGGAGAGGTGCTCCAGCCCTCTGATCATCTTAGTGGCCCTCCTCTGGACTTGCTTCTACAGCTCCATGTCCTTCCTATGCTGGAGCCCCCAGAACTGGACACAGTACTCCAGTTGGTGTCTCACAAGAGCAGAGTAGAGGGGGAGAATCACCTCCCTCAACCTTCTGGCCACACTTCTTTTGATGCAGCCCAGGATTCATTTGGCTTTCTGGGCTGCAAGTGCACGTTGCTGACACATGACCAGTTTTTTGTCAATCAATCAGCAGCCCCAAGTCCTTCTCCTGAGGGATGTTTTCAATTCATTATCTGCCCAACCTCTATTTGTGCTTCTGATTGCCTTGACCCAGATGCAGGACCCTGCATTTGACCTTGCTGAACTTCATGAGGGTGGCATGTGCCCACCTCTGTAGCCTGTCAAGGTCCCTCTGGATGGGTGGCCTCCCTTCCCTCCATCATTAGTGTCTTAACAGAGATATTAATGCCAATTAATGTTGCAATCAAATATACTTGAATTGCTTGATATACCCATGCATTTTATACCCAAACATTTTTTCCCCACCCTCTGAATCTGTTCCTGTTTCTGAAATTATTAGAGAGTAGCACTGTGTTATGGTGATCAGTTATTACTTTGGCCACACAGGTTATTGAAGGATCTGTAATGTATACAATTTTATTACCTTTACAACTCATCTCAACTGCTTGAAATAAGAAAACACCATAAAAATATTTTAAGTTGTTAAAATAAAAAACTTTTCTACATCAGAAAATGCAGCTTTGATTAAGAGGGTTCAGTTTCAAGTATGTTTCATATTTTTAAAACCAAACAAGTTAAAGTTAAATAATTATTCTCTAATAGTGAACTTATTGTCATTCTAGTAGTGAGGTGATAATTGTTTATTCCTATTGCTTTCAGCATCTGAAAAAAATGCCAAGTATTTTGGATTGGCAGCGAACAAAATGATAAATGTAACAATGGAAATTAATTTATTTCTTGCACTATGTACAAATCGGCTACTAGTGAATAATGAGGCATATAATAAGGGAAACAATAAATAGGTACATTATTACTAGGACTAACATTGTTATGCAACTAAATGTAGTATTGCTGAATTGTAGCTTTTCAAGCTTTGTGCTCTTTTTGCAAAGAGTCTATTCTCCAGAAATGGAGAAGAGTAGATTCATTCATGTATGTAAATAGGTATGTGACATTTTTGTAAATAGGTATATGACTGATGAGGAAAGTACCACGATGTTTGTAACAAAATTACATTTGCTGTCTAAAACCTAGTGAGACTTACAAATTACCTTGTCCCTCCACCACCCACACTCCAAATCATTGTAACAGCTTCGAAGCTTCGATGTCAGCCATTTGCAATACAAAATCCATCCATTTTACTGGGAGCATTAAAGTGCCCTATGTGAACTGAATTTCTTTTTCTATCATAGTATATTGTTTTTCACAACTTTCCTGCCCACTTTGGGTATATGGTGTATGATGCCAGTTACAGGACAGTGTAGAGCTTCTAGGTGGCCCTGATAAAGTTGCATACAGTTGTATCAGCAGCAAATTCAGGACAGTGTTAGTTGAGCAGCAACCACGTATCTGGTAGTCCCTTCTGTTTTTCTGAGCAATTTTTTATAGAATGCAACAGCATTTATTGTTGAAATGTTCAGTCCGGCTTTAGATCACATTGGTCATTCAGCTATCTTAAATTTAGTTATAGGTTGGTAATTGCAACCATATTTAGTTCCTGTCCAGCTTATTTAGGTTTGATTATACAATCAAATTAAATATCTTGTATTTTCTGTTGTCTATAGCCAGCAACTCTGTTCTTTGTGGTATTTTGATATCATTCTTTATATATAGCCAAACATAGCCACGACCAGAGTAGATGAAATAATCACTTTTTTTCTAGTAGGCTTCATTTCTCCTTCAATTTCTCCCAGTATTTTGTTTTCGTTAGGACACTTGGAACTGCAGGCTAAGAGCACTATAATATTAATGCAATCTTATGATAAAGGCACAGTATTCAAGCAGTCATGAAGATTCCACTCTTATGCCCATGTTTTTAATATGAAGTGATTATTTTTGTGATCTTTGTAAGCCCTTAGATTGAGCAATGCAGCTCAAAGCCTTGAAAGAGATTCTCCAGTTTCTGAAGAGCTTAAGGAAATGTACTATCATACCTTCTTTGGTAATTTCACTTATTTATGTGATGTATTAGAACTGACTGCTCATGTTTTGTGTTTTAGGGTTGGCTGTTGCAAAAACTATATGAAGTTGATTCCTAACCTCACAAATTTGTGATGCTTTGTTTTGCTTCATAACCAACATTCTGTGAACAGTATTTTGGAAATGTAAATATGATTTAAGTATTAGTCAAGATCGCATCCTCTCTTATATTGTTTTAAGATCATCTCCACAAATGAAACTTTTGATATGCTAGGATTTTTACTCAGCACAAGAAATCGGTGATTAGCCAGAAACCTGGGAGAGTCGACAAAGAATTGGAACTAGAATAAACTATAGCCCTTTTCTAAGGAGCAAAAATTTATGATGTAGAAGTGATTTGACACTAGTTTGCAAGCAGTCTTTGGTAAGAAGATTGAACGCTGAAGAATTTTTTTGGGGAATGTATCCATTTCTGTGATACTGCATGCAAAATAATGAATATCTGTTTTATTATGCATACTTTTCACTCTTCAACAATTGCTTTCAAATATTGATTTAACAGATAATGTCTTAGAAAAAGAATTAGGAGACAGAGCGGACCCAGATTACGGTAAGAAATTTCAAAACATCAAGTTGCAATGGTATATAACGAATTATAAGGATAGCTTACTTGCCTCCAAAATTACTCAAGTTAAAACAGCCATAGTTTAAAACTGCAACATAGGAAAAAATGAATCCTTTAGAGAGCAATAGCTACAAATATGTGGCAATTTTTCAGAATAGCACTGCTCATAATTCTTCTTCCAGATGTAATTGTAATTTTGCAATAAAGTCCTATTTACATATTCATATCCAGCAATTTAATCAATCCTGAAAGTGTTCATTTTTCTAACCTAAATTATGACCCAACTACTATAATTTATTTAACAACATAGCATATGTATTTTTTCCCTAAAGTGTCTGATGCCCTTTTTAGGTAGTTTTCCAACAGTGCCAGCAGGAAACCACTATGACACAAGCAAACCAGAAGATCAGTATCATGTTATTGCTACTGAAACAGGTAATGTGTTCACAGGAATTGAGTGTTCTGGTAAAAAAATTAACAGTGGTCCCAGTTAAATTAATCTTTAACAATTTCCATTTTTGTCAATGGGAGGAAGCAATCTGTTTCCCCTGGAAGTGCCCTGAAAAAGTAGACTTGGAAATAACATTTCCAAATTTTAGTCAGTTGTTTTTTTAACTGTGGAAATAAATTCTTTCCATGCTGCCCCAACCTTTATCCAAATCTACTGTTTATCAGTTGTTGAAATCTGTACTTTTGTCTCTAACCCTGGTGAGTCTCAAGATGAAAAAAAATCGAGATGCAAGATTTCATCAGTGTTCACCCAGCTATAGTGTGTCTTGTAGGCTGTGGTAGCCTATGCCTTGCCTCTCTCTTATCTCTTCCACACCTCCCTCTGCAATCTGTGTAACAAACATATGGTGCATACATTATGTTATATTTGATACCTGGAGCTCACAAAATAAGGCACTAATGATTCTTTCCTAACAGGCAGGGCAGGAAGTTTTCAGTTTTCTGCAGAACAAGCACTCTGCAATGAACTCTCTCAAGAGTTAATAGCTTTGCCATGATTTCTAGCAAAGGTGGTGCTCGGTATTTTGAAAATGTTGAAATGATAATGTCTGGGAGCTTGCTGTAGTGCTCCAAACTCCTTCATTTTCCTATTTATGTCCTGAACAGAGCCCTGCAGTTCATGAAAAGTTGTATCATGGCCTTATTTCAAGGATTTGAAAATTTCTGAGGAGAATCTCAGGATTTTACAGGACTACAGGATAGGATAATTAAAAGATGGCACTCTTTTTCCACACTTGTTGGCCAGATTTGATCCATTTTCCTAACTGATGTTCCCATGGTAATTCAATAGAAATTAATATACCAGTGAACTGTATTTTGAAATCAGTAATACTATTTCTACAAACAATATAAAGACTCTAAAACTTGTAAAGAAAACCATGCTGAACATCCACATTTATTGTTGCTAGTGAAAATATGTTCAAAAGAGTTCAATGGATAGAAAAGGCTCCACAATTTGTATGTTAAATGTATACTGTTATAAAGCATGGACACGTAGTTACTGAAAAATCATCAGACCCTTTCTGGAACTTGTAGACCTCATCTTCTATTCTAGGTAAATAAGAGTGCCAGCTTGTCACCATTTTCCACTCCTTTTGCACAGGGACCAGCAGGAGAGAACCCTTAGCTCTCTCCTCATTAGTGAAGGACAATGTATATTTGTTTTTTAAGGGAAATGGAGAGACAAGAGCAGGGTTTGTTTCACTTGTGATCCTGCATGGCTGGAAATCCAGCATATAGGGGCCACTGAATAGACAGGATACATGGACTGTAAATATAACAAACAGTGAAATATGCTATATTTAAATATTTGAATTTTCAGTTATAAAACTGGAACTGTCACATTGGTGAACATAGAAAATATCATATAGGGTCTTAAGATACGTTTTGCACATTGCTGGAGAAGTACCATTTTATTCTTGATATTCCAGTAGAAGGAATATGTAAATTTTCTCCTGTGTAATTTAATGTATTTATATTTTACTTCATATTTTTATTCATGTGGTAAAGAGTATTTCAACATGTGAGACATTAATGAGAACATTTTTTCTTGTAGGTATAATTCCAAATCTAATTTATGTCATAATACCCACTATACCACTACTGCTGTTGATACTAGTGGCTTTTGGGACTTGCTGTTTCCAGATGCTTCATAAAAGGTAAAATACACTAGTTGAAAATGGTCTTATAATACAGAATTCACGTTTCCATTGGCAAGCTAATCATATTGAAAGACTTCTTACATCTGTCCCCAGCTATGCAAACAAGCATCTTTTCATCTGTTAAAATTCAAGTAGTTTACAGCTGAATATTCACCATCAGGCTTTTCCATAATACATTGAAATAGTTCCAGGTCTCTTAACATGTAATGCTGTTAGGACTTCACCTGTTTCTGAAGAAGTTATCTTTACTAACCATTTGCTATACTGAGCTACTGTCAGCACTTTTACTTCACCTCTTCCATTAAGATTACCACCTGTACCTCATCTGTCTGGGCTATGGGGAATAATAATGGAGTACTCACTGATACAGGGTGAACGTAAGGGCTCAGCTCACTTTTTGTCCCAAAGTACGTTTTTTCTTCCAAAGATAAACCTAAGGAGCCAAAAAGTTTGATGCTCTTTCAGTGCACATCCCATCTGAGCAACAAATGGACCATTGGAGTTGAGAAGTTGAAAACAAAAAGCAAAAATAAGACAGTGCAGCTGCTTTGTACATCGTGTGTCTATACAAGAAGATGCAGAAAATAAATAGATACATGTACATAGACCTACTATCAAAATGATGTATTATCTTGCAAATAGGGAACATTTCTGCCTATGAAATAGGATATGTTTTAATCCATGCTTTAAAATTCGTTGGATTTTTCATCTTTCTCAAATATGACATAGCAAGGTGTGCTAAACATATAATACTTTTTTTTTAAAATTTTTATTTTATCAAGGATACTCTTCGTTCCACAGTTGTTTGCTTTTTTTTTTTTTTTTTTTTTTTTAATTATGTTTTATGTATAAATATTGTTTTGGTAATATAATGAGAGTAACAGATTCACAAGCTGTTATCCCTCTTAAAGAGCAAGAATGCTAGTAAGGAATAAGCCATTATAGTTTTAGGAAATTAGAAAAAAAATTTCCTCCTTCCTTTTGGTATTTATTTTTTTTCTGTGCAGATTTTAGGTAGCATTTTCTGCAAATACCTGAAATACAGGATTTAAAGTGAGAATGCACTCCAGATGTCAAGTCTGCTTGTATCTGTATGAGTGAGAGTCCACTGGTGTTCACAGCACTCCCTAGTGATGTGTCTCATTGGAAAAAGTCAGTGTAATTATGAGACCTACATCATAAGCTAGATTGTGTCTTTGCTATGCACTTTCCTATAAAGAAAAGGAAAATGTGCACTTCCCAACCTGCCTCATGGCAGGCAAATTAATTGTTGTGAAAGTCTGTATTCAAACCTCAGCATTGAGGCTGTAGAAGGTTGGATATGCAAAGCAAAAAGAGTAAAAAAAAAGAACCCTATGGTAAAACATATAACAATAGCAATTATATAAGTAATCTAACTCTGTAACCCTTATTACAATGCATCTGCATTTCTTGGTAAGTCTGACATATGTATTCCTATCTTTTCTGACAGCTCTTTTTCTCCCCAGCAAGGGTCCCAAGTACTCTGGGGAAAACAATGAGAAATTCATGGCCCACTGAAATCAATAGAAATAGTGTTGACTTCAGTGGGCTTTGATCAGGCCTTTGATGCTATAGCAGTTCATCCAGAAGTAATTAATCTGATCTTCCAAGACTTAAAAATTGCATCACATAGAAATTCATCTTGAAAGTTTGTACTTTTTCCATTAGCTGATTATTTTTCCAGATTAAATAATGAAAATCGGGGACAAAATGGATTTGAGTCAAAACAGATATCTTTTTTTCTTTTTTTTTTCCAGAATGTTAATCTTAGATTGTACTAAAGCTTTTTAATTAAAGAAATGAGTTATCTTTAAAATCCACTTAGTTCAAAAGAGGAAATTCTGGTATCACCAAAAATTAAGTATTTTCTTTTTTAGTTGTTGAAAGAGAAGCTGGCTTTTAAAAAATGTTTCCCTACCTATTTTCAGTTACATTTCAACATATTATCTCCCTGTTGAATCCTTTTGGTTTGTCACAAATATGCAGTTCCTGGGTAAAAAGGAAATTAAAAAAAAACAGGGGCAACCACTTGAAATTATCATCTTGACTCTGTAGAACTTTAGAAAAGGGATTCTGTCCTTCTGGGGTAGGAGGGATCCCCAATTTTCCAAATGAACCTGACTTCTCATTCTTTTTTAGGCTTCCACAACATGGTGACCTTTCCTCTGAAAGCCACAATCCATGGCCAACCAGGACATGCCTAGCTTGAAAGGTCATGACTAATTTTGCCTGGCTTTGGGCTCTTAAAGGGTACTAATAAGGCAAAGCAAAACATCTTCCCTGTAGCTAGCACAAAGTATCAGCTCATTCATGCTTAGATACTCTCCCTTTCATTTCTTCCAGGGAAGCAAGGAGAAACTGCTTCAAAGACCCATCTCCATTATCATCTGAATGCCTTGCAGAAAGTTTAAATTCCAACCTGGTATATTTCTCAGTTTCTATGATTGCTTTTGATGGTCAAAACAGTGATATGCTCAAGCTGTTTATTGCATCTTTCTTATCTTTCTTACTAAAACGTGTTTCTTGAACCATATGTATAGCTGTTGAAAATCAGCATAAGTTCGCTGAAGAGAAGCTCATTTTATACAGCTAAAGTTCTGATCCAAGGTATCTAGAAATCGTTCCTGCTCTGTGGCAAGAACTCTCCATTCAAAGCATTTAATCAATAGTTTACAAAATATGCCCTTTTTTTCTGTATTAGTCTGGACAGAAGAGTAGTGAATTGTTTTCTTGAAAAAAGTGCTAAAACCACTTTATTCATTGCAGTTGCTTTGTTTATAGCATTGTGGCCTGATCTAAAGTCCACTGAAACCAGTGGGATTCTTTTTAATTATTCAAATGGTCTCAGGTACATAATGCATTACTTTGTAGGACTTCAGAGGTAAGTCTGGAGGGACTAAAAACTACTGGTACCATCCAGTGCCATCAAAGGATGTCTTAAATCTACTCAAACTCACATTTACACGTCAGGAAAGGAGTAAAACTGAATGTGTAGGACTGTTGGGAACTTGGCTCTCAGGTTTCCATCTTACAGAATTATGTATGGCTATTCTCCTCTGTTCTTTATTTAATTGGAAAGAGCCACCAGTGTGAAATATTCTGGTCATAGACTAAAATGTTTTTGAGCTGCAGTAGCTCATGAAGTGCCTTTTCTTTTCAGTAGACTGCAGTGAACAGTTTTCTGCCACCTAAGTGAGGGAAGGTGGTGTGTTGGGTCAGTTGTAACATGCTAGCCATGTGGAAAGACTGGCATCGACTTACAGGTACCTCAGGGTTCCCTGTAAAGATCAGAGTGAACATTTTGTGCAAGTACTTTTGGAACCAGTTGTTTTTTTTTATTATTTTAAAAACCCCAAACTCAAAAGGTACTATTGACAGTTTTGAATCAAAACTAGGCCTAAGGAAGCTTTCTACTAGTCATTCATTACTAGGAGTCTGATTCATGCACCATTACTTCATTAGATGTTGGGTCAAGCCCTGAAGGGATGAGGCTTTCTGGCATACCAGTACACGCTGACACCCATTAGTGTACCCTGGTCACAGGGGTGCAGCTCCTGGATGCATGTGGGCAGGGTTGTGGTAGATTCCCCCTGGGTGGGTGGGCTGCACCCTTAGCACGTTGGACACGGGCCTGGTGACATGTGTGATCCTGTCCCTCAAAGAACCCCTCAGACAAGGACAGCACCCAGCCTCCCACTGCCCTGGTCAAAGTGTCCACACCCATCTCTGAAAAGACCACTGGATGTGAGAGGGTGTGGTTGAATGTGAGATTATATAAATAAATAAAATAAATATGGGCCAAGTCAGTTCTGTTCCTGGGAGAAGTGCTGCTAAGCAGAGTGGACTGGTAATTTTGGTAGCAGTTTCTTACCTTGATTCACCTCTGCGGTGCTATGCTTGTTACGGCATGGGCACAACCCTTTTGTGGCTGGTGAGACCATGCTATGAAAACAACAAAAGATGGCCTTCAAAAAGGGGTTGAGCTATCCAGATCTGATTACAAACCTGAATCAGGACTGCAAAGGCACACATGCACTGAAAAGAGTTTGTATTTTTATTTTTCAGTAAAGGAAGAACAAAAACCAGTCCGAACCAGTCCACCTTATGGATTTCAAAGACACCTAGGAAGGACAGTAGCATGGAGGTATAATGATTTACTGACTGAAAACAAAGCCAAAATGACATTTTGCATTCAGACTGTATTATAATGTCTTCAAAGAACCTTAGCTTGGAATGGCTTGAAAATGCGAAGGATCTACAAGAATGAACTGTAAGCTCCCCCTTGAGGCAATTGTTTAGATCGTTTTTATATAATGTTTGATTATGAATTCAGTAACAAAATATGCCATGCTGAATACAGGGTATGTGTTTATTTTGCTAAGAGATGTAAGTTAGCTAGTGTGAGCAGTGAAATGAACAGAGCATTTGAGGGTTTTATGGGGAAATATCTACAATGTGTATCAGTTTTAAGATTGTTTGCAGTTAAACCTTCTTCGTTTCCTTTAGACCCTCATGCATTGTAATGTACTTGATGTACTGTAAATGGAACTGAAAATTTTACAATGTAACAATTATTTATCTTTGCATAAATGTTTGATACAAAATATTTGTTTAGTATTTATTTGCACACCCAATCATTTTTACTCATCAGGCACACAAAGTATTCTATTACATATTAACATGGTCACTAACAGAGAAAGCCACCATGTTGTGACATCAGTCTGATGTGTCAAAAGTCAAGGATACATAAAAGTCATTTGATGTCATATAATTAATCTGCTTTACCAGGTAATGACCAGAACATTTTGACTTTGGTCCAAGGTCAACATAAATCACTATCATAATAACATAAATCACAAGTGAAACCTCATTAATGAGGTGTCTTTTGAAGGCAGTCAATAAGCTTGTTGTTATTTGAGTAAAATATTTTACTTTTTCTGAGGAAAAATAAAATTACAATGGGCAAGATTTTTAGATTAAAATCACTTGTTCCAGTAAATCTATCTGAAAAAGTATTGAAGAGCATTTAAAAATAACTAATGGTGTGTTAAGAAAGAAATTGGATGGGACTTTCAGCAGCCTGGCCTAGTGAGAGGTGTCCCTGGCCATGCAGGGGCATTGGAACTAGATTATCCTTAAGATCCCTTCCAAGCCAGACTGTTCTATGATTTTATGATTCTGTGATTCTGTATCAGGTTGATTCAGAGAAGACAAACAGCTTTTCTTGGAAGTGAAACTAATAGATTGAACCCAACAGTACTCAGGCTGTTTTGAAGAAAAGTGTTAATTATGGTAATTGATAGAGTGACTTAGAGGTAAGCTTGATGCATTTTAAGTCTTTCAGAGTTATTTTTAACAACATTAATGTCCATTCTCTTTGGTTCCTTAAGAGCTTTCTGTGCCATAAGAAAGCTGCCTACTCCTACTCATTAGGAGTAGATCTTGGGATAGTAAGGATATCACTCTGGCTGATTTGTTGGTGACAATGCAGTGCTGTTTCAGAGAATTAAGTGATTTTGCTGCAGGTGAAGCAGAGTTCAAGAGCACAAATTCAAGTTTGTTGGCTTGAGAAGCCAATACCAAACTGCTGCTGGGTAATAGTGGGGAGAGCTGGTGAGAAGGAAAAAGATGTCTGGCAGGATTAACTCCCCAAAGAAAATGAGAAAGGTGGAAGAGTAAAGATTTACATAAATTCAATTTCTTGATACTTTGATGTTTCAAAAAAAACATGCAAAGATGTAGCAATCAGTTAATGAGTGGAAGTGACAGAAGTAATTTCTGTGCAGCAATTAGGAGAATGCAAGTACCTCAGATGTCTGTCTTACAGGGTGAAGATGATTGCTGGGCAGTTATCAGTATGGACCAGTTTTAAACTGTGTGAAGGAAGAATGGAAAGTAGCACACAATGTTTTTATTATAATTAACTCAGATTCTATATGTAAATAAGAAATATTGTCTATTGGGACAAAATATTTCCATGTATCACTTGATTAGAGAAAGGAAATAGTTTCTTTCCTTTCATTTCCTTTGCTTAGGATGTTGTTAACCTCCTAAGGTGATGCTAGGTAAAATACTAGGTAAAACCTCATTCTTTAAAAACCTCATTCTTTAGAATCCTATGTGGAAGACTACAAACTATGCACAGATCAAACTCACAGTCTTATTAGTTCCATATTTAAGCATGTGATTCTGTTTTGTGCAAAACATACAAATCCCATACAAATATATACAAATTATTTTGTCTTTATTTCCTTTATTTCTACACACCAAAGGGAGATAAGAGTAAAGGTAAAAGAGGAAAGGGAAAAAGATGTGTTTCACACTTGCAGAGAGAATACCTAGAAATTAGACTATCCTGGCATTTTCTTTGGATGTTGTTGGAGCTTCCAAAAAACAGAAAAAGGTATTTATGGGACATGGTCTATTAGTGTCAATAGAATTGCTATTTGAAAGGAAAAACAAAAAAAGCCTCCTGCAAAGCCACTCAGCCCTCTCTGTCCTTCATATTCACATGAGACTCTACAGAATTGAAAAAAAAAAAATTTTTCCAGCTGCGTGTGACATGAATTAGAGACACTTTGAAGGAGCTTTTATGTACAGGTACGGGGTCCCCTCATAGTGACCACATTCCCTTCTTCTGCCTGCCTTTCTAGATCTCCCCCAAATGGCAGAAGTAGGTAAGGCAAAGAACTGCAGGATGAACGGTAAACCTTATCTAGCCCTCAGACTGAGGCATCCCTTCAGTTTGGCATTTAAAAAACATAATCCCACCACCAGTTTAATTTTTCCTTCTTTTTAGATCTCTTGTTTTCTCCTTCAAACTTTAAACTTTTTTTTGGGTGCAAGCAAGTGTAAATCAGCATCAAGCTTCTGCTGCCTATTTCAAAGCATCTTGGACCTAGGACTCAAATGAAAGTAATCCATATATTTTACCTTAGTAACAACTGGTTTCTCCACAGGTTAATATGCAGGCAAATGAAATAATGGATGCTGAATGGAGGTTAGAATGTGGCTTAATAACTTTATGTTAGTTTTATCAAGATATAAATTAGTTGAAATTATTACTTTATTTTAAACTATATTAGGGTTATTTTAAACTATATTAGTCTATATTATATGTAAGTTTCTACACCAGAATTTATAATAGGAAATTTTTTAGTCTTAGGGAACTTATCAGTGTATACCACATCTATGATTTGCATTTTGGGAAGCAAAGTGTACACATAAATAGAAGTATATTACTGTATTTCTGGGAAGCAGATTTTATAGTAACTGAGTTGGCTCTTGTATTTCATTAATTTCATTAATAGACTGAAATACCATTTATAATAGTGATGTATGGTAGTGGTCCAGAAATCATGTCACATTTTAATTAAGCATTTTGACATTAATTGCTTCATCAGAATCAATTTATACTGATATCACACTGCACTTATTTTCACTGGCTGTTTTCAAGTGAAGGAGAGTAACAGGAGAAAAAACAATCCACTACAAAAGATGATGGAATCTGCAAATTTAACATTTTGATGTGAAAAACTATATGGTTCATATGAAAGAAGGTGTCTAAAACACCTGTATCTTCTCTATGGCTTAATTAAGTCTCTCTGTTTCTTGTGGTCACAGATGTATTGATAAAGCTAAATATTTTTGTCTGAACCTAGTCCTCTAATGCTGATGAAGACATGAAAATAGTTTATCAGGGACTGCCAATGTTTTTGTAATCTGGACTGTATTTTCATCAGTTCATACCTGCATTTAGCCATGTAAGCATCAATTCTTAGAAAAATCATACATCTGTGGGCATATGCATACACAATAAGTTAGAATGCATTTTGTATTTACATACAGTATTTTTGAATTTAAAATATTAGATTCCTGCACTAGGCTGGGAATAGGAATAAAAGAAATGCATCATATTACACTAACATTAAGACACTACTGAAATTAAACCATTCCAACAAGTACATAATTATATTTTAATAGAAACCCATTTAGGAAAGAGCCCAAGAAGATTAAAAAGTCCCTTTTTTCCCCCTTCATATACTTCATCCTTTTAAAATGGGCTGTGATGAGCTGTTGTCATAGATTTTATACAAAGCACAAAGTCAGTATTAAAAGTCACCAGTACAGAAAAAAAACAGGTAATATATCAAAGCAACCCTATTACTTTTTATTCACCAGGAACAACTGATACTAATTATTGTCAGACATTAAAAAAAAATATTACTTTTTAAGAGAGGAAGTTGCAGTATTGTGTGTCTGTGCTGGGGTGTGCACAGGCATATATTTATAATTGTCTGAATAATTGCCAAAACAATTGACTGAAAAGAAAACTTAGAAGCTGTATTTAATCTTTATTCAAATTACACAACAAAGAACTGTTGGCTTACGTTCAGTTTTTTCATTAGAAAGCAGCATGATACAAAATTACCCCTTATGCATAAGCCATAAACCTTATTCCAGTGCTGTCTGGAATAGACAAGGCAGGAAAACTCCCAAGAGCTCAGTTGAAACAGATAACATATACCTCCAGTTTGAAATGTGGTGAGATTACTGAGAAGAGTTGACTATGCATTGAAGTCAAAATGCACATTGGAAAATATGCTGTAAAAGCATAAAGCCAAGTAATGTTTGGCCTGAAATTAATAATTTAGACCAATTTTTAATAAAGCATTTGCAGTTTGCAGACTTATGCTTTGTAGCATCCTCTACTATGTTTCCCCATGGTCTCATATAAAAAAAGTAAAATCATAAACCTATTCATTAACAAAACCACAGCATTTTTTTTAAATAATGCTCTCAATTGGTAATGATGTTCTCAATTATTAATATTTTCCTCACCACACTTTAAATATTTATTCAGTTTCTCTGGCTGTGAGATTGGAATGCCCCTCTGGTTTGCATTATCATACAGTATCTTACTTTCAAACTTTAAATTCTAATTCATTAAAAAATAACAAATTAATAGATTATTGTTTTGATCCAATCCACAAACATGGTGACGCGAGCATACACTCCTGGTCTTCGGGGAAATGCACATTCATAGCCAAATGATGTTACACCAACCAAGAACCACTTGTCACCATCTTCAGAGGTCAGAGGGCCACCTGAATCTCCCTGCAATATGAAATTCAAAAGTTAAAAATGAAGTGTTAATTCAGAACCAGAGCCTCCTTGTGACATCTCATTTGTGTTAATCCTCATGTGGAAAGTCTTTTGTTTTGTTGTTTTTGGGGGGTTTTTCATGTTTCTTTGTTTTTTTCTTTTTGTTTTGTTTTGTAAAGAGTGCGATCTTAAGCTCTTCTCACGTCTTTCAATGTAGGACTGAGTGTCAAATGATTTTTTTCATTATGACTTTTATGTTCAACCCCTCATCTTTCACAAAACCTGGGTAAGTGTGTAGGAGCCTAGGATTATTTTTTGGTTGAATCGATTAAGTAAAAATGCAGTTGTGTTTTTGTTCACCCTAGGGTTTCTGCAATTTCAAATTTGGAGAAAAAGATGGCAAGGTTGCCAGAAGAGGAGGTGTCCTTTTATCATATCTCCTTCCCTAGTTCAGGAGATGTAGCATTGCAGTAGACTGTGGGAGATCAAATTTAATTCATACTACAGCCTGTGCGGGGCATAAGTCAGCTATGAGTTCTGATGAGAAAGAAAACAGTGGCTATTTTTCATTCTCTACTGAGTTAGTTGAACCGGTATTATTTATGTCTTGTCATGGCCCTGTGATTAGAACTTTACAGGAGAGTTCTGCAAGGACTTATCCATTAAAATATTTCTGCTCATAACTCTTGGGCATCCACAAAAGTTCAAAGGCTGTGACAGCAGCCTCAAGGCTGAAGCACTATCAAGACTCACTTGTTGTTCTTTGCTTATGGTTGAATGGTCATTGATCACAACACTGGTCACTGATACTCTCTATCAGCCTACAGTGCTACACTGCTTTTTTTCAGTATGAGGCTTAGAAGGCAAAAAGGAAAGAGGAAAGGCACAGAGGCTGAAAGAATGGTAAGTGAAATTGGTCTTGCACAAGCTGAACCTGATGAAGTCTTATGTTGTGAAGGCAAAGCAAAAGCAAGGATGTGAGACTGCTGCTCATCAGACTTGAGGAGAACCAGCCAGTCTCCATGCCCCAAACTTCATATTGCTGGAAGAAAAAAATTACATGATAGCCAATTCTGATTATGTCCTCAAAGAGAAACAGTGTGTTATAAGCAGAGCTAGAATTGATAAAATGAGATCCCCAGGAAGCATCATATGAGATGAGTGCAGAAAGGCAGCCTCTCCAAAATGCTGTAGCCAAACACTGACAAAAAGTCATGAAGCACTTCTGAGACTTCAATCTATATTGTATTTATTTTTCGGTACTCTGCTTTTCCCTAAGCTTCAATGTCCCTTTTGGAATTACTTATCATGAATTATTCAAAGCTTAGTGCAGAATATTTCCAGTCTTCATATTTATCTCCCCCCATTGTGGTTTATGTCAAAATTATATGAATTACATTTTTATTTTTTCAACTTGTATCCTGATAAAATATTAATGGATAAAATAGTGTAAGTAGAAATCACAGTCATGGACAGTGATTATCCTGGTTTTAAAGACTGGCCAATTTTATTAGATGTGTTGTAAACTAGCAGGGGAAAGGACTACCTTGTATTTACCTGACAGGAATCTATTCCTCCTGTGTCATATCCTGCACAGATCATATTCTCAGTAATTCTATATTCTGGCATCCATTGTTGACATTTTTCATTTGAAATGAGAGGCACCTCTGCTTCTTGCAATATATTCGAAGTGGGACCTGATGAAAATACAAAGTACATTTATCCACTGTAATAAATAAGTACATCCTGCTTGGCATGCTACTGAACAGCAGGAAGCTCTGTTTCACCACTGTATTATTCAGGCTTATATCTCTGTAACACAGTCACTGATTAAATGGTGCTCATTAGCTGAATCTTGTCTTTCATTTGTGTAATGGGACAGAATTTGGTTATAATTAAATCAAGATTACTAAAATCAATGACTATGAACTCACTGTAGGGAGATCTAAGGGATAATTAAAGGCTTAGGAGCTTGGATTGTCCAATATTTCCTCACTATCCATTGTATAACTTTGATTGAGTAGTTCAGATTTTCGTAAAAATCTCTGTTACTGATTCCTACCCAAAATTTCAAATGCAATTTTTATTCTGAAAATGTAGGAGCAAGTGTGTACAAGCTACTGTGGAAGTGAAATGACATGCTTAATATTTTGCTGAGACTCCAAATCTGGAGCACGGGATATACAAACACAGCATATATTTCACACTACAGTCAGTATTCTTGACTTCTGGGGAAAATAATTTTCACGTTCCCCAAAAAACTAATCTTCCTCCTCCCCTGTCCAATATCTGGAAATAAAATGGACATATTTCATACTGAGAGCAATAGTCATCCTAATTTCTAAGGGAATGAAATAAGGTTTTTTTTCATCATTTAATGATATACAATCTTTGATATGTACATTTTTCTAATAAATATGTTATAACTATTTTACTTTATTTTAGAGAAGAAATAGTGGAGGTGGGTAGTTTCCAAATTTTCATGTGGAGGGGTACTTCTCTAAACTATTTGACCATAGCACTGCCTCTGGAATCAGGAGGAAGCTTTCCCTGTGTTTCATGCCTGTCATAATTTTCCAGAGAGAGAACCCACCTTCATTCATGATACTACCCCAGCCAGCAATGGAGCAGTTAATTCCTGGTAAAAACAGCTGATTTTTTTCTGGTAAGCAGATAGGTTGTATATAATCTGTGAATGAGAAAGAAGCAATCAATTTCAACCTCTTTTCTGTATTCAGGTTTTTATAAAGTCACATAATGTTCATTAATTCAAAACCACTTTTTAGGCAAGATATCCAGGAAGTACTGAACTGACTCCAGAATGATTAAGTTGTAAAAAATGTCACACTACCACTCTCAGATTCTTAGCACAGTTATAGTTTGGCATAGCAGTGTAAAAATGGTTTGTGGGAAAATAACAACTCACCTGTATATTGCACTTTGTACTGCAGGTGCATCAGAGCAATATCACTGTCTTTCGTATGCTTCATGTAATGAGGATTTGTAATTATTTTATCAATGTTTTGAACTACTGTTGGAAGCTGTGTCATATCTGATTGGTCATACAACCCAAGAACTGCTTTCCATTGAGATGGTTTTAATTGCCTCCTAGAAGATACAAGGAATGTTCACAATTAGGAATGATTAATGAAAGTTTTGTAAAATATGTTTGGAAAAATGTTTATCTTTAACCTCATGGTAATACATAGCATTTACATGTTTTTTGTAAAAAAACCCACAACAACAGCAAAAAAACCAAATAACCACAACAAAAAAACCCTGCAGTGGATGTGCTTACTATTTTTGTGATAGTAATATTATCCTTAACAGCCACTCTGAAGAAATATGTGGTTGATTTTTCATGTTGAGCTTATAATAAATTATTAATAAAGAATTAATCAGACTCTAGTGCAGAGGAGAAAAATACATTAACTAAATTACTGTGGCTTTTTAAACACTGTGAGGAATTCTGCTGACTGCTCAACAGGCAATTAATATTAGTCCCAGTTAGAAAACTGTTATGGAATATCTAAAGAATAATAGGTCTAAAACATCTCTGGGAATACTGCAGCTCATGGATTCAGAAAATTAGTCTTCTAATTTTTTAATCTAAATTTAAAAAAAAAAACCTTGCTAGAGGCAAAATATGTAATCTTTTTGTTTGTTTTTTCATTTTTGTTGGGTTTTTTTTCTGAGCTATGTATGCTGATTTGAGGCTGTATTTAAGTTAGAGACTAGAATTATTTTCTACTTTTTGATCAACAAATTTATATTTTCAAAAATACGTTTTCAGTCTGATTGTTTTACTGAATTGATTTCTGCTGATATTTTGCTTTGACAACAAGATGTTATCTTGCTCTAAATTAGGAGCATTTAAGGTACCAGTTCATAACTAAGGTGTGAAACTGCAAGCTCCCACTTAGGAAAATTCCAGCAAAGTCAGGATGCTAACATGAGATTTAAGTGAAAACACAAAGGTGATTTGAGTGAAAAGGGAGTACCATGTTTATACAGTGTTAGAACTGAGAGAGCTTGATCCTTCTTACTTCACTTTGTGGGGTTTAGAGCTCCTGTCATGCAATGAGGCAGCATTAATATATTGGCACTGTCTCCACTGCCTGACTATGTAGCTATTTATAACAAAAGCTCTACTGTAATTTTGTATATTAATCTTTCTTTTTTTTTTCCATTCCAGTTTCTGTGTCTTCTACAACACTAATTTTTGTTACAGATGTTATGTAAGCAAAACCTAGAAAATATTTAATTATGCATCAGTTCTTTGAAAGGTACAAATAACACCATCTAGCAGATATCCAATATTGCCCCATCCATATACATAATCAAGACTCATTCCAGTGATACACAGTAAATCTTGATCAATCCATGATAACATACAGAAGGACCAGGCAACACTGAGATTACCTTTATGAAGTATGATGTCATCTTTTATACCACTGGCAGTGTTTCAACTAATTAATGGAGGCCCACATTAATTGTGGATTAAGTGCAAATGCTGAGTATTAATACCATGCATCGGAACAATTCTTCATTGTTCAGAAAATACTGCTTAGTTTCCATGATTCTCTTTTACTAAAATGTAAAGTGATTCAGAACACAGTAATTAAACAGAGAGATAGTTAATTTTTTATATCAGTGTCACAAATTATTCATAATCTGATGTCTCCTTAATGAACCTGCACATAAAACAAGTGTTTCATCTTCACTAAAATAAAAAAGAAAATATATTACATGGATGTCTTATGGCCATCTCTGCTAGTTGGAAAGATGTCAGTCAGTGGAGAGAAAGAGGACCTTGTGAATCTATAATAACTTCATTCTAAATTAAACATCTAGAAACTATCTAAAAAGTGCCTCTCCCCCACGATTTCAATAGGATCCTTTGAAAGTGTGTTTTGCTCTGTACAGATTGATCAAAGGCTCAGGCCATACTTCAGCCAAGCTTTATTAATGACTGTCCACCATTTGGATGCTTGAATGTTGTGGGAGTATCAGAATGTGTCAGCTTCAGAGTACAATGAGCTTTACCCATATACACAGTGTGCTGCTGTCACCAGCCATTCATCACTGACAAGAGAAGCTCCACAAATAGGTCTGGAATTAAAATGGAGTGAAACCATCCAAGGCCAAGCTTCTCTTCTGGCATCACTTCCACCTACAATCCTTGGTCCACTGTGCTGAGTTACCAGGTGTTGTCCACAAGCTAAAAACAAACAAACAAACAAACAAAAAGTAGGATGTTTTCAGGGGAATACAGTGGGGTTTTTTAATAGATTAGCTAATATTCTTTAAAAAAATAGGATTTGTATTATCTGAAGTGCTACTCAGAAATTCTGTCACCATGGAAAAATGTTTGATGTTTTATAGCTGAAATAAAAATACCACTTTATAGCTTGGATTTAATGTGTTCTTTCCTCACACCTACTTCAATTTTTATGTATGTCTTGTCAGTATAGACACATCTCTAGTGTATGGTTAACTCTGAAAATGAGTGAAGACTGCAGATTTTTCCATGTTTACATCATTATGCGTATAGCTTTTATAGTGTATTCTCTAATTTTTCAATTCAAACTGTAACCATTAGGCTTTATGGAGTGAACAGTTTTATTTCAGTGTGAAATATTCCCAGGATATGTGTACTTACGTTTAATGTTACATTGCAGATGAACCACCAGCTTGTTTAAACAGTGTTCTCTAGAATAAAAGTGCAATTAAATCACAATTGTCTGCAAACCAAGTTGCACTAACAGATGTAAAGTATACATACATACACATGCATATGTAAATGAATATAAGCATATATACAGAAATCAGTTTATCAATATAAACTGTTAAAGATAATATTTTCCCTACATGTTTTAATTATACTTTAATTATAAATACACAGCATTATTTTATGTAATATTAAATGTACAGATTCCACTTTAATGGACACTTAATCTGTGTATGTTATGGAAATAAAACTAGACTCCCCTGGAGTTTTGGGAAATGAGCCATCTGTTCTGAACAAAATTGCAACTGCATATGATATTTTTTTCTACCTTATGAGATGTTTCAATAACTTACCACTAGAGATCAGTGTGACCAAAGAATTTAAGAGTTTATTTTGATCTTACTATATCTCTTTACTAAGATGATAATGGACTGTAAAATATATAGCTGCATATACAGGGTTAGAAATTATCTAGCAGAGATATAAAACCAGAAGAGTGAAGAGTGCAAGACCACAGATCAAAACTACTCAAACATTTCTGGTGCCAGAGGTTTTTAGATTATCGTCATAGCTTGTAAAGAATCTGAATACTTGGGACATTGTGTGTGCTAGCAATTTAAATTTGATACACACAGAAATATATCAGCGAAAAAAAAGTCTGTAAACAGCTAGTTTACAGTGTGCATTCTACAGATTTTTAAAAAGAAAAAAGACAAGGATTCTCTAAACATGAGATGGCATTATGTACCTTCACTATTTTTGCTCTGAAATTTGGTATGTTTTGTGAAGGAAATAACACAACATGACCCCGGTTTTTTTGCAGAGGCTCAGTGGTGCAACAAGGGCAAGTGGGAACAATAACTCTCCTCCACCTCCCCAATTAAATCTTCATTACAGAGGGACTAGGGATGAGAAATGTCTCCAGCTACAAGTAGTCCCACATTGTGATTTTTCACTTCAAGACAGATATGTAATTTTAAAGCTCTAATTTAAAAAATGGAAAACAAATTCTGTAATTTGGATTCAAATTTCTACTGACTTCATAAGTGAGACAAACACAAAGGACAATCAGAAATTAATAAACACCCTCCACTTGCTTTAAAGGAGTGATCAGTGGTACTGTATGGATAAATTAGCCAAGCTAGCACCCAAATGTCAGATTTGTTGCTGTTTTTTAACATTGAAGCAAGGAGTTGCATGTAATTAGGTTCTTTGTCCCAGCACCAGTACCTAATGATTCTTTAGTAGAATCAGTATCAGGTCTCTGCTTTTTTTTTTTAATTTCTGAAGCCATCTCTGAAGCTATGAAAAACACTCCTTTGCCTGCACTTCAATTCACCAGTCCTCAGCTGCCTCATGGTCAGCACAGGAGCATCCAAAAGGCAGCAGAAGTATTGCACGTGCTGAATACCCATCCTTGTGTGTCTCTCAGTGTCATCAATGTATCTAAAAATATTTTTTTTATAATATATATATTTTTCCTATGAATAAAATGCAGCAGAACAATTAAGAATTCTATCCTGCTTTTTGACTCTGTGGTATATTTATAAAGGAAACCTGCAAAAAAATCCTCAACATGTGTTCAGCATTTTAACACTAGTCAGTAGTTTTCTGCCTCAGTGCTTTTGGTAGGATTCTAGGAAAATGTGTATAATAAGCCCTCCTGCAAGCGGGAAGACAGTAAATTAAGTAATTTTATACATGTATATGTATATATATATGGTAGCAAGCCTTTCTTCTTTTGGAACGATACTATAAATCCCAGAATATCTGAAGAATACAATCCTAATGTTACATTTTAATTTAATCTGCAAGAAACTCTACCAGTTTGCCAGACCCTTCAGTATGACCTCAGCTGTTATTTGGACTGTGAAAGCTTAGAAAATAATCAAATGTATTGCAAGAACAATCTCATCTTAATGATTCACTTTTATATGTGGAGACAAAATCAAGAAGTAATTTTTAAGTGGGACTAATTTGTCTAAATATAGACACCTATCAATGGATTGTTTACCTTACCAATCCCCTCTTAGTCTTAAATCTGCGTCAATAAAGCCAATGGATTGTAGAGTGTGACTCAACATATTTCCACAGATGCCTTGTTGGATCTCAGTTGGGAGTGCTTATTTTTCTCTATTGATTACAGAGAGAACCTAGTTTGATAACTAGTATATAACCATGGGTGAATGCCACTCCCTTTGAAATCTTTTACTGTGTTATTTATTATTGATTTAGAGATTTCTAGACCATAAATGTTTTGTAAAAATAATAGTATTTGCCGCTTCCGCAGGAAATGTATAAGGACTTCACTTAAATTTGTACTGAATTATAGCTAAGAATGTATTGAGCATAACTTTCCTTCTAAATCTACAATAAATGGACAAGGCTGGAAGGAGGAAGACTGAGTTGTCAAATGTTATACATAATTCAACAGTAAACAGAGATTAAAACCTAGATATGGTTATAGCCCAGATGATATATAGAATCATGTTACCTCTCAGATAAGCTTGAACTACAAATTAGGGTATAAATGATCACCACCATCCTTTAAGTTATACTTTGTATGAGGAAAAAATCTTACTCTACTCACCTTTTTGTAAATATTAGGCTGTGATTAGCTGATTTGGTGATGCTGACAAATGGGCCATCGCCAGTGAATGGTACAGTTGATGACATATTTATGCCTCTGGAAGCAAAAGACAAACATGCATATTTTTAGATATTTAACCTGTTCCACCACAGGAGGAATTCTTGGTAAATGATTGTGATGGGGGAACAAACGACATAATGTTTTTCGTGGAATAATTACTATTTTCAGGAGATTTTTGAAGCTTAAAATTCACATGGATTAAAATGTGGCTCACCTACTTTCACTCATACATCTTATTCTAAATTTTCTAATGCTACAATAATCCTGAAGGAGACAGAAATTAATTATTCTAATAGCAGTAAATTATCAGCTTCTCCTTTTCTGTGCCATAATGAAAGGCTTGCAGTACCAGTTCTTAATTGTATGGAGCTAAAACCTACTATGCAAAATGGAACAGTAATAGCTGAACCTTGAAATGTCACAGTTTTTTCTTTTTTGACGTGGTGTAATTACATTGCTACTATGTTTCTGTGCCTAGAGAAGAAATGAAACTGTATTTTATATCATGAAGAATCTAATGGAATAAATGTTGCATCCCTTAGAGTTGCCACCTCATAGATGTGTCAAAATCAATATGACTGTAGAATATGCCAAGAGTGTTATGTTTGCTACTGAACATGATAGTTCCTCTGAGGTGGAGTTTACTCCTCAACTTGATTTTTTTCTTGCAACAACGGATGTTTGAACACCAAGAATTCTGTGTACTACTGGTGAGATAAATCAATCTGATGTTTACATTCCATATTCAGATTTATTTTATGGCACATTTGACATCATATACTTTGTGATACTGCATACGGTCAGCTTGAAACATAAACTCAAGAAACATTTGTTTTCTCTTGAGAAGAGCATGGAGAGAAAAGATTCCTGTAGCCATACTAAGTAATTTTTGGGAGGTTGAATGCCTACTTCCATCTGACCCTTTATCTTTACCTAGCTCATGAGAAAGAAGAAAACCATTTGTGCAGGTTAATACACAGGGATCATGTATGTATCAAGAAAGTACCATCTCTTCTCATCAAGTGCAATAAACCTCATTCTCCTGGGAAGCATGAAGTCTAGAACCTTTCTGCAAATCTGCTGTGTATGGAGCAAAAGTAGGCTTAGGAGAATGAAGGTGTTCAATAGCCCTGCTGTTCCACCAGGAGAGCTCTATGACCCACCCTACTGAAAAAGTAACCACTGCAGCATTTTTTAATCTGGAAAAGACAAAGCCCACTTAAGTCTGTCTCTAGATATATGTACAGTCTAGTCCATATATCTTTTTCAATATAAACCACTGGTATACTAATATGTATTTCAGAGCTTCCCCCAGAACCCTGACTTGACCTTGTAGATGTTATAGAAAAGTAGTAAAGTGGCAAGTAGGTAGAATCAAATTCTGTGATGAGGAGCTTCACTGAGATCAGTCTAATCACAGAGCTATAATGCAAATATGTGTAAAGGGTACTAAGCTGCTTCTTGGGAAAGTTAGTGAGCAGGAGTTTTTACCAGTGTAAGACATGACCATGCTACCAGGAAAAGCTTAGACTATGTACATTTATGAATGTTGTTGGCTTGTATTTTCCATGGCACATTATACCAGGAAACTTTGTATGTGTGTTTTACTAGATTATATATGCATGTGTGTTTTACTAGATTATATAGCAGGCCCCATAATAGGGCAAAAGTTACAAAGCTCTCAAGTCAAGGCTTCTTGAACCTCATAATACTTGTGAAAATCTCTCATCTCTTTCTTGGTCTTTTACAGCAAACACTGAGCAATCTAATTTTATTTTTATAAATGCTGAATTTCTGGATTACAGTTTGGAATTTCTCTGAGCTTCTCTGTAACCATAGAAGCTTTATTATGCCTTCCCAGCTTTTGGAAAGAAAATCTAAGTCCTTTTTGAGAAAACTTTTAATAATGACAACTGGAAATCTCTAAGCTTTATGAGTGACCACAAAATTTATCTGCTACTCTCTGAATTAACTTATTGGCAAATAACAAGGGCTAAACATTACTATTATTATAAGAAATTCTAATTTTCCTTTTCCTGGAGTGTTTCGTTTTCACCTACTGATTTTCTGACAGTTATTAAAAACAAACAATGAAGAACAGTAGTAAACACTGTCTTTAGTGTAAGAAAAAGTTTTTTTTCAGATGTGGATTAATGAAGAGCTACTGTTTTCTACATACTTCCATGCACACAATTTTTTAATATGAAAATATGCAAACTATTAAAAAAACAACCTTTCTATAATTTCGAGATTTTAAATTAAATTTTTTAAGCAATATGCTCAAGCCAATCTTACTAGTAGTGTGTGATCCTAAGTGAAGGTGCGTACACACAAATTCAAAAAAATCATTGAGGCTTCTGTGGATTTTAGGTCAAAGTGCACATTATGACTTGGTGGCAACTGACATTACATTAATTTGATCACCACATTATTAGGACTGTCTTAATTCTGGTACTCAATGATGCAAAAACAGCCTGAACACGCTGAGAATCAGGCTCTTACATCTAGCACATGACTCTCATTGGCTATACAGCAATGTAACATTCTGTTTAATACCCCAGTTGGTTCATCTGAATAAAAAACCTCTGTGCATAAATTTTAGGTGATCACTTCTAGCCCTTTCAGGCTGTATGTTATATTCTTAGCACACTGACAGCCTGCCTCTGACAGCCAAAGACAGGATTTTCTGAGGTGTCTCAAGGAGCCAGGCATGTACCTACTGCTCATCATTCATAAGATGGGACAAAATAAATCTTAGTGACCTGGAAATCTCAAATAAGACACTGAATAAGAAATGAATTAATTTCCTTCTCAAGAATTTTGTGAGTTCATGAAGAAAACAGACTGCAGGGTTGAAGCAGGTCCTAAACTCTCAGTCTTTGTTGGACCTTTGGAGATGTCAAAATTGTAAGGTATCCATTCCTGGGTACAATTCAATAAAGACCCAGCTGTCTCTGGTCCCAGAGAAACAAGCATGTTTCACACCAGAGCAGTAGAATGTTGGAAAGATCAATGTATGACTTTGTTGGTTCAAGGAAAAGTGATGCTCAAAAAGCTCACATTTTAACAGGGTTGTCAGATGCTGACAGTCTCAAGTGCAATCTGAGGAAAGGATCTTGTTCAGGTTTCTTGAGAGCATCAATTTGGCCACCTTGCAATCCATACTCATTAAGAATATTTATAAATTATTTGCCTAAGCTAAATTTTGCAGATGAACACAGACATCCCTCCAGATTTTCCTCTGGTTTGGCACATATCACAAATGTGACAAGCACATATTTGAAAAGAGGAGGGGAAAGGATTCACATATGTGATTTCTTAAAATCTGTGTGGAACACTGCACTTTCTAGCCCAGCTACATAAATAATCAGAACGTGCAACAGGGCTTCTAAACTTTCAATCCTTTCCACATATTAAATACTAAATAAGACAAGCAAATGTATAAGCAATTAACATCAGAAGTCAATTGTTCTAGACAAACCTTATCCTCTTTCTCTAATAAAACATGATTCTAAAACATAGAATTATAGCTTACTCAAGCCCTGCTATTACAAACATTCATTTAGTAAAAAATGTGGAGCTTATTAGTAAATACAGTGCTATGGGTGGATTCTTGGAAGACAGAAATAGTGTGATGCTTACAGCAACTATGAATATGTATATGCATGAGAATTTTATTCTAGTCTTTAGGATCAGTGACAGCAGTAGCACCCCGGACACGAGAATGTAATGCAGTTTAGCTTTAAAAATACCTTTTATTGAAAATGGGAATATGTAATGAACTAAGAAATGGAATTTGAAGAAGTTACCAGGAAACTTAATAGAATATTTTTAAAGAAGTATATCTCACTAGTTCATAGAGACAAATTGAAATCTGTTGCTACAGAATCTTATGGAGACAAAAGCCACAAAATTACTAGTGTCCGTAAGTTATAAAGAGAAAAGAGATGGGGGAAGGAGAGAAAGAATCTGAGGAAGAAGACTACTGGCCACTGTAGAGGACAAAGTAAAAAAGAACATTTAGTCGTTGTTTGTATGTTTTTATATGCAAGCATAAATGAGATGCCTGCACACATCAATCCTGACTGCAGTTTATGTATGTAGGTAAATGGTATCTAAAAAACTGCATTACCTCCCCAAAGGGAAAAAATTAAAAACAAACCTCAAAACCAGCATACATTCATCTAACGACTAAAAATATTCTTAAATAACACTTGGATATTTTCTAAGTCCTCCTAACCCTGTGATTTCTCCAATTAATTTATCAGAAAGTCATTTGCAGACATTCTACTTTGGTCAGAGACCAACATAATGAATTGCAAGCTTAGAATTTAATTTGATTATTACTTGGATGAGTGACATTCCCTGAAATGCTCAGCACTGTAGGAAAGCTATTTATTATTCAGTGGATGGCAGTGAAGTTGCATACATTGTAAGCAAGGCCAGAATTTTGGCCATACATTTTAGCATAGATTGAAAGACACAACACTCCTGCACTCAGCTCTCTCCACCTGGAAATGCTGCTGCACAGTGAATGAAGCCAAATCTGTTTTCAGCCTTATACTTCCCTTGTACCTCCAGTCTCTAAGTATACCTTAAGAGATATAGTTTCCTCTCTCAGCAGCTCAGATCTAGTGATAAATATGAAATGGGAGCCCAAGAGCTTGGTACCCAAGTGACTACCATGAATTGAAATGAACATTAGTATGATAGCAGAGCAGGCAAGACTGCTGTTTGCTCCAGCTTTACTCTTGAGCTGTTCTTATGAAAGTGAAGACTTAAATGATGACAAAGTGCTAAAAGACTAGTCCCTCAACCTCAGTCTCCCAGTGCTCTCCAATATGTATCCTCATGACTAATTTACCATTTCAGAGTCATCAATCATGTAACAAATGCCAAGAAAACAGGGTTTGCAACACTTATAGATTCTTGGCACACCAAGAACTTCAGTTGCCCCGGAAAAATAATTTTGCTCTTTTTTAGATGGTAAAGATGCCGGTCAAATGATGAGGAAAACACCGATATAAAGACTCAACAAACCTGAAAACAAGTTACATGGACAATGAATATTTTTCACTCACCCTAACCCCAGCCTCTGGCAAACACTGTCTGAAATGTTTTCATTCCAGTCGTCTGCACATGTCAGGTACCACGTCTGCCCGATCCTGGCCTGCAACAGCCCTTCTGTGCTTAGAGACCCATTAAGCAATCTCACTGTAGACCAAAATGGACAGAAGTATTTTAGATAGGTGGTAAACCACCCCCCAGCCCCAGCCCCAAGCAAACAGAAATGTAATATAAACAGATTTATTATTGCAAGCAAAGAACAAAAAAAAAGGTTAAAATACATTACAGAGGTAATAAACCCAGTATCTCCAGGATGTTGTGCTCCCACAGGAAGGAAATGTTATTGTTATCTCCTTCTATATTTCTGCCACTGGAGAATTTCATACCCTGTATTTCGCAAATGTCTCATGAATAGACAATAAACAGTACATTTTCCATCAAGTCTAACTGAAGTTTTTTCTTAGCCAGCATTATGTAATTTCCAGACACTGTGAAAACCTAGCCACACGATGCTCAGTAACACTGATTGGAAATAAGGTTAAAACTAGAGCTGACAGAAAATTGGATTTTCCAGTTCCAATTGCTATGAGAATTTTCACTGTTTTCATTGCAGCCTTACACACATACACACAAAAATAACAAAAGCTCTATGAAATTCAATCCTTCTAACAAAACTTTTGCCAAACCAAAATATTCAGAATTAAATTCAGAAACTCATTAAGTATTTTGTGAAAAATCATATACATAGTGAGTGGAAGATGGACCATAAGGTTTAGGAAGGTCAACCAAATTCCATATATGTCTGAGAATCTACAGCTGCATTTCAGGCAGATGACAGTTATTGCCAGCATGAAGTAGAGAAAAACATATAATGCATTTGAGACTAACTGGCTGCCAAAATTAAAAAAAAAAAAATCTTAGTTGTCCAGAACACTTATTCCCATAAAAGTATTTCCACAAAAACCTAAACCATACTCACTATAGCAAAAAGTAAAATAATAATTTAAAAAAATACGTTTTTGGGAATGCCTCTTTGACATCCAGGGTGCATGACTGAAAGAAGTGATATACTGTGATTAGTTAATGGTAAACTTCAGTCATAAGAAATTTTCTAGGAGAAAATTTCAGAATTGGTTCCACTCAGATTTCTCCAAATTACTTTTGACACTGATCCTCTCTTCTATCTGAACTACAACTTCTTTTCCTTTTTTCCTCATCAGATCCATGTTCTTCTCCAAACATATTATTTGTAAGGAATAAAGAGAGTAAGTGAGCACTCAACAACTGCTTAATTAAAATGTCATATTTTAGAACTCTGCAAAGGAAGATAATCCCTATGTGTTTTCTTTGCAGTCCCTGGGACATTTCAGAAGTTGGACTTTTTGAAAATGACAGTTTTCCTAGTTCAACCTTTCACTTGTCACTTTGGATGAGAAACAGGTTTCAGGACAACGAGAAAGACTTTTGGATACCATAAAGACTAAATGTGAGGATGTGTAATTGAACCTTCCTTTTATTTTAAGGCTTAGAATGATTCAGTCAATTTTGTGGATTAAATAAGCTTTTGGAAAAAATTCTTTCAGTCCTTTAATGTGAGGTAATTTGTAATGAAGTAATAGACAATCTATAGCAAAATACATCTTTGGGAAAATGTACATCATGTTAATGTAGGTGATGGCTGCCTTGTTCAGAGCTCCTCTAGTGATGGCTGCAAGAACACATTCAAGTCCTCTTTGATAAAGAAGAAGCTGAAATGAGTTTTACCCTATGCATTTTAAAGAAAGAATATGTTTGCAACAAAAATAGCTAATTGCAGTAATCCAAAGAATGAATCTGTGCCTTTGGACACATGCATATAAATATATGTAGACACATATATATATATATGTATGTACATTATAAATATATGTCTTATATACCACTATATATATATGTATGTAAAAGACACTGAAATCACTGAGGACTCTCAGCACATATCCAAGGACATATCTGATCCCCAGCAGTCTTCTTTAAAACAAAGGAAAATTTAGTTGTACTGAGATTAAAAGCCTGATGTTAACTCTTCCATTAGTGCTAACTGTCAGAACAACAACCTAATTTCTGTGCAATGCTCAACACGATTTTAACATTAGTTTTAGATTGAAATTTTTGTTTAGAGAACTCTATTTCCATGCTGTGTGAAATCAAGCACATACTGTACATCTCTGTTTTGGAAATAAACATTTTACCAGGAGACTGAACAATACCAGCTCTCTCTCTCCTTGTTGTAGGAATGTGCACTTCCACTTTGAGCAATGGATGCTGCTTTTTCAGCTGTGCCATCTCTTCACCCTATGTCAATGCCTCCACAAGATGGAGTCCAGGTGGGCTAGGAGTGTCTCATACTGCAGTTTGGTTTCACACCCACAAGACTATCTGGGTATTTCCATCAAGGAGACTTTTATGCTCTACCTTGCAGAATTTATACAGATGTGAAAATCAAATTACTTACAGCAATTAGTGGGAGAACTTGGAAATACGAAGTAGATTCAAACAGAAAGCATGTAATGATTTTTAGTGCAATATTGAGACCACAGATGAACTTCCCATCTTTTCCAGGAAGGGCCTTTTTTTTTTTTTTTTTTCCCCTGATAAATTCCATGGAATACAAGTCTGTAAATTAGCATGGCCTAAATGAAGCTAATTTATGTAGTAGTTTACTAATTTATGAAGTAGTTTATGCTAGCTGAGGCTTTGTGGATGTTTTCCTAGGTAATTATTACCAAATATGCATGCAATCCTTACGGAAACCTTACCGCACTTGGCTTCATCAGAGCCATCTCTACACTGAGGTCGGTTGTCACACAGGTGATGCAATGCTATACAGTCCCCACTGCCACACTGATGCTCATTGATTGCACAGGCTCCTGAAGGAAAACAGGAAAGGAAAATTAATCTGTAATTCTGAGGAAAGTTTATGCTCACTTCAGATCGTAGCGTTCACCTGCAAGAACAATTGAGTGGAAAAACTGAGTGGCCAGGAGTGGAAAAAAGAAAAGAAATGGATGAGGAAAGCATCCAGAAACAAATAAACAAAAAACGCAAACCAAACCAAAAAAGTTAATAAATACAACAATACAGTTATAACTCTTTGTGGCAAAGTGTATTTTAGTGGCAGGAAATATACAATAATAACATTAAATTAGATTGAACAATTGTTTATTTACTTTATTTTGCCTTCATGGACTTACTCATTGGAACAATTAATTATCTACAAGTCTGAACCAGATTTCAACATATTAAGTGGACAAAAACTGAAGCCAGATTTTCCCTAATACTCACTTCTCACTTAGACAATTTTTTCATTATATTGGACACTGCCAAAACCAATTTATTTTCAAATTATGCTTCCTTTTAAAAAAAATCAATATTTCATGGGAAAATAAAATACGAAGAAAGATCTGCTTTTCTTGTAAAATTAATTTATTTACTGACAATCCTTTTATCCCTGGGTCAGCATGATAATGTTATTAGTCTCTATGTTTGGCTGGAAAGATCATGAATAAGCATAATTCTTTTGCAAATGGAACCTTTTAAACATATTTAACCAGAACTGGCAACAGCTACTTTGAGCACTTTGAGAACTCTGCCTTGCTAAGCTGAATTTTAATTTTACAACAAAAAATGAGCAAAGCTGGCTCAGTAAAGATGCTGAACCAGTAAAAAAAAAACAAAAACAACAACAACAAAAAAAAACCCCACATAAAGGTATACTTTGATAGAAAAAGCAAAACAAGCAGCAAAGTTGTCATGTGTCTATATACAAACCTTCCTCTCAGTCTTGCACAACGGAACTAAAAGGGGTTGATTTTACAGAGGTAAATTTAAGATTATTTTTTTTAAGTTTAAGAAAAATAATATTATTATTACTATTAATCTATATCAAAAAGCTGCAGCTAGCTAACAGGCTAGGAGACATTTGTCTTTTATGACATTTTTAGTGAGAAAAAGAGTATAGGTTCTTGTTGACTTTCTTTTCTTGGAAATGGGTGTTTCTTCATGAAAGCCTGAATACATAGTGCTTTTTCTTTTGTTTTTTGTTTTGTTTTGGGTTTTTTGTGGTTATTTGTTGTGTTTTTTGTGTTTTTTTTTTTTTTTGTGGGTTTTTTTTGTTTGTTTGTTTGTTTGGGGTTTTTTTACTGCTGTCAGACTTCCACAGAGGTAATACAAAGCCTCTAATTAATTCTGTCAAGATTTGGCCTATTTACCGTAAGGATTTGTCCTGCTAAGCATATTGCTGTTCCATGTACTTCAGCATGTTTTTGGAGAGCTGTGTGCTGCATTATTTATATGAGTGACAGGTCTAACTGTAGTCCCCAAAAATACCAGGAGGCTTTCAGAAGGTGACTGGCTGGGACAAAAAACACTGCTGTGCAAATATTTAAAAGACTAACTCTTCCCAGATTCTTCACATACTAAGGAACAAATTTTTAAAGATTCAAGGACCCCACTGAAAACATTAATCAGAGTAACCATGTATATTTTTCTCTTCTAGTGGAGTGATCAATAATAAATATTTTACAAATGCAACAAAACACACATTAATGACATCCTAAAATGAGTCACAAAGTCATGTTATTTACTGGAGCTTGTATAAAGAATCATTCATATTTGCCCTCTTAACCTTTGAACAGGTTTTCGTCAAAATAGAGTCAATTTTTCACATAATATCACAAAGCATTGCAGATCATACAGACATTGGTCCAATTACACAAAAGTAATGAAAGTATCTGTTTTCATGCTAGAAAACAGAAGGTACATAAAGTACAACTTCTAGGCTTTTTATCTTTAAATTTTTCATATTTCTGCTTGTAAAGTGTTGAGAGTCACCTTTCACTCTCCACCTTTTTCTCAAATGTGTCTGACCAGTGGTATAAACTGTGAAATACAAGGGTTCATATGCTTACCTAGATGATAGCCAGTTGTAAAGTTTGCAAGAAATCCCTTCTTTGTTTCAGACTTGTCCGTAAGGAGGATTACTGTCATCTGGTTTGTTGTGGAGAAAACATCTGACAGTGGGTCTTTTCCTGTATAAACAGCTGTTCTCCAGGAGAGCAGGAATGTATTTAAGCCTTTTTGGTTGTTGTTGTTCTTGGGTATTTCAAAATATTTTAGGTTTAAAAGCTAATACTGTTATCACAGGAATACAGTTATTCCCCCGAGTTGCTATCAGTCTGCAATGATCGAACCCCAAATTTCACTCATATATATATATATAAAAGATACGGTTTGATTTAAGAGATTATGCCTCTGTTTCTCTGCATACATGAGCAGTCTTATTTATTTAGAATTTAATTGCATTTGGATTGAATAGAAAACTGATTTTGTGTGAACATTTGGGAAACGTGATGTCAGATAGAGTATGCTTTCTCAAGTTTTCCTCCTAATTTCTGAGACCCAAAAATGTGAAGAAATGTAGAATAAAATTAGAGATAACTAATTTTCTTTTATTATATCCATCATTTGCTCCTGCTACCTAAGTACCTTCATTTTAGTACCCAACGCTTTTACTTGCCCAAAAGTAAGGAATCTGGTCCTCTGCCATCTCTGACTTCAACTACATCATGAATAGTTTCCAGATCAAAAATCTGAAAATGAAGCTGAATGTTTTTTCCCTTTTCAGCATTTAAGTACCACACACCTAGAAAATAATAGCATACACATAAAAAACACCTTTTCAGTTGTTACGTTTACTGTGTAATTTCTATGTTGAAGGATTTTAGAGGAAGATAAATCTCTGTTAAATAATTAAGAATAACCCTCAACACTTAGCAGTATAAATCTTATCTTTAAAAGCTATTTCTTCTGTCAAGATCAAAAATTAAATTGACTCATTCTCTAAAACACTTTTGAAAACTGGATTTAGACTCCTAAGACATAAACATGTTTTTTGTCATTCGTGACAACTGTGAATTTCCCCAAAGTAACAGTTTAAGTAACTTTAATAACTGTGAAAATGTGACATATAGAGTCTTACCACTTAAGTCGTATTTGATACTAAAATGATTTCCATAATCAGTAAGAAAAGCCTGTCTTTCAAGTTAGATGTCTGTTTAGAGAAGTATTTTCTTCTGTTTAGCCTATGTTTTGTCATATTTAATCAATGAAAGTATGAATGCTGTGGAAATCTTATAAAGAAAATAAAAAACAAGCATTTTTTAAACTCTCCAGAGAATTAAAAAGATTTTCTCACTGGTTGGAATCTCACTTCAGAACTTGTGAAATTAATACCTGGAAATGAGAGCTGTGACTCAAGTGGGACAGAAACAAAATTACAGCTCTTGTGATGAGCAAACTAACACAACTCTTCAGTGAAGTATTAAATAATTAAAATTTCAGTAAGAAGCAATGAAAGAGTTCTCTTCCTGTCTTCATCCATCAACAGTATGTAGTGGACCACCTTGAAACTTTTTCCCTTATGCTAGCTGTAGCTTAATCTATATCAAGTAACACCATTAGTAAAATGATGTCTTTTCACTTGTATGTTAAGAAATATTCAATAGAAGAAAGCATCCCTTACAAAATACATACACGTGTTCTTTTCCCCTGGCAAAATTTAACTATTTAACAGAGGAGACAGCTGTGTTAACCTGGCAAATATATAGTGAAATGGGGAATTTCAGCTCCTTGTCTGTTCTTGCATATTTGGCATAACAGGCATGATGGAATTAGCCTGTCTGAATGCATTTGAAGGGGTTATGCTTGCCTTCATCACTTTTTAATCAACTGGCACGATTCCTTAGCTCCTGTTAAGTGCCATATAGACTTCAGCTAAAAGATCACACTGTCTTTTTCTCTTGACAGCATCTGACATCAGAAAATAGATTTAGTGTCTCTAATTTTATATGATTAGACTCTTCCTGAGGACTTGTAGAAGAATGACTTACAAAATGCTTGATTAGGGTAGTTGTTTGGAAAGTTTTCAGAGCTGAATGTACTGTTTGGCTCCCATAGTTCAACTGGCCCTCCACAGTCAGCTGAAAAAGAAAACATTTCAAAAATATAATTAATCTATTGTTTTACTTGTGCAATCTATTGTAACAAAGATGATTCAGAATAAGTAATTTTATGGAGAATATTCATCTAACTTCATCACTGTAAGGGTTCAGTCAAGGTGTCATTATTATGAAGCTGAAATGAGTTGTGAGAAGCCAAGACTGCAGTAAGGACACGGAGCATTGGGAAAATCATGTGTGTAAGCAATTCACTGTCTTTATTGCTACAGTGCCTAAGGCAGACCTGCTGACACATACAACCAATAGTGCTATCTGCAGCTATCATTCATATACTGCTGTTTGTGAAGTGACAGAGCTCAGGTGCACAACTAATATTTGTGATGGTGCTATGAGAAGTCACAATAAAGAGAAGGGCACAATACATCATCTGGTGATTACTGGTCTTCAAGCTATGCACATGACAGAAAATATGAAGAAAACAATGTGATAACAGTCAGTTTTATAATTTACAAGTATATTAATACAAAAGCTAGAAAATGTAAAAAAAAAAAAAAAAAGAAGGAAACATCCCTCTCCCTCAAATATAAACTATTTATGCACCTAACTTGTATGCCTTACCTAGTATCTTATTTACATTGTTGTAGTATTAGCAGAGATACTGAAGTATAATGCCCATTTTGTCATACAGCAAAAAGCCCCAAAACTTAATAGCAAATAAAACCTTATACTGTTACTTTGATTTCATCCGGACACAAAAACTTTAACAGAGAAAACTTGCAAATGCTGGAAGTAGCCATTTGATTTTTCTCTGAAACAACTGTTGCAATAAGGTCTTCATCATAAACATACATATGTACTTACAGAGAAAAACAAATAAAATGTATTTAAAAGAAAATTGTAGAAATGTATATACACACAGACACCCACTCACTCACTTAGACATATCTAACTGTACTTTATATATTCAATATTATCTTTCAAGATACACTTGAAATGGTGGTTTACATCCAAAATATTTCACCCTTTCCAAAACTTTTCTTCATATTGAGAAATATTCTTAATTTTCATTTCAGCTGTACCATCAGAATAGACTTTGGTATTCTCTATTTTTTGCAATTGCTTTATTAAAAAAACAACAGTGATCCTGTGGCTGCTTCAGGAAATAGAAGTTAAGGCAGAAGAAATTTACTGGTTTTATTTTGTTTTGTTGTTCTTCTCTTTGAATTGATTTTTTGCTTTTCAGACTTTGGCTAAACTTTAACACTCCTCCCACCATCCCTTACAGCTCAGATTTTATGTTTCTACTGTCAGCCAGTATTGCACACTCTGAGCCACTTGGCTGGGGACTGCATAATCCAAAAGTCCTACTGAGTTTGCCCATTGAATCCCACTGAGAGGAAGCTCCATGAAACAGAAGAAAGATTTGAACTTTCTCATGACAGCCATCCTATAAAATTTTCTATTTCACCAAATCACTCCTGGCAAGAAACATCAAATTCTCTGGAAGGAAAAGCAAATGTTAACAATGACACATTGACTAACAGATATATTATGTTTCAGCCATATGGCTTACAATGAGGACAGCTTTCTGTAAATACCATTAACAAGAAATAGAGACTACATAGGTGTTTGGGTTTTGTGGTTTTTGTTTTTTGTTTGTTTGTTTGTTTGTTTTTTGGGGTTTTTTTGTGGAACATGACTGCTTGCATGAACAGACACACAACTATTGTAAAACTTCTTGAAGAACATATGAATCTTAGCCAGTGTCATCTCATGATATAAGCAGAGAAAAAACAACTTTCTTATAGCAGAACAGGGGCAACTTATGATGAAATCTGATCTGGTGTTGACTACATGAAAGGAACATTAGTAACAATCTTTCTCCTGGATGGAAAAACAATAGAAGTAGTTGATTTAATCCATGTGTGGAAAAAATGTTTTAAAATCTTCCAGTAATCTTTAACCACATATTTATATGGAGTTACTCATATAGCTGTCTCTGTTTAGAGAATACAGTAGCAATCAGCACCAATAATTTTGGTCATTTCATTCAGCATAATAGAAGATTTTCTCAACACTTCAGAAAATTATAAATTACCTATTCAGAAAAAATAATCTCTCTGCTTCGGCCAAAACTTTAATTTATATTGACAAACACATCACAAGTGGGGAATTAACACTGTGATTTCCACATTGTTTGGGTTAAGAGAGAGGTTATAAATGGATATGAAGATGAAAGCAATCTATTTTTTTTAGATTGAAGTATGAGTTGATAGTCTTATGCAAAAGACAAAAGGAAATCCAGCTCCCCTACACCAACCCCAAATTTTTTTTTATTTTTCTATGAGCTTCCGTGGCCCTGTAAATGATGCAAATCCCTCTAACTGAAGCACTAAGTCTAGAAAAAGTAATTGGTCCATCTTAAATTCTTTCATCTCTTGTTTGTGGGCATGACATTTGTAGTGAAACTATTAGCATTAGTAAGCTTGCACTACATCCATCAAAGTAATTTCATACTCCTTTGAAGATGACTGATAACATTAATTTTTTTTTTTTTCAGGAGTTTTCAGATAAAGTATACGTAGCGTGCCTCAAAAAAATTATACAAAAAGTTTTTACCCATCAACACCTTAGGCTGTGCTTTTGTATCATATTGAAGGACAGTATGGATCCTTTGCAATATTTCACAAGGAACTATACACCACATGACCACTTCCTTTTTTTGAACAGCAAAAATTTATCACCATATATTGGGTAGAGATCTACAATTTGAATGATATTTCTTTGCTGTTTTGACAGCAACACTGAGCTATTATTAACCACAGGCTTGTTCTACCACTAAAACACTAGACTGATGCTGACTTGGGAAGAGTGGTTACCCGTAACACCTGAAAGATAGCTGGAGGTGGAAGACATCAGCACCTCCCCATTGCATTATTTTAATAAAAACTGCAATCACTTCCAACGGCAAAATTCACTTTGGTAGATTATGACTGAAATTACTAGTATTATTTAAATTTAATCTTGCTAACAGAGATATATTACTGAACTTTGCCTTCCTATGTATCAGGATGCAAGTGTAAAATGGAATTTTGGCTCTTATTATTTGTTATTATTATTTTGCTCTCAGAAGGTTTTGTTTTCTTACAGGTTCTGATTTAGTAGACTTAGAGGTCATAGATTTGACTGAATGAAAATATTAATACACTGTTTCAATACGAATACAATGCAAACAGTCTTCTTCTATTTTTTAAATTTTAGACCATTTTATTTGCTATATGCTGTCAAGAGAGCAACTAGCAGTGCTTTACAAGTGAAGGTAAATTTAATAAGCAGCATTTCTGGAACATACTCACTGTTTTAATGATTTGAAGTAATCTGTGAGTAGGTGTACTGTAGAGGCCCCTTTTTTTCTTAAAAGGTTATTTCCTCTCACTATAAATTACAATGCCTTATTTTAATTTTAATGACCATGTGATCAAAAATGATCATAAGGTTAAAAAAAATCATCCAAATGATTTTTTCCATAAGCTCTCTTCAAATTTGTACCAGTGTTGCTTTGAATATATGCACTCTTTCTTCAGTATTTTATATACATTTTTGAGATTTATAATGATGGCTACAGCTATTTTCTCATAGATCTCTCAGTGAGATTCTTCTTGCTAGCCCTGTGAAACTAGAATGTTGTTAGGAAGCTTAAATCTCAGTGCTTTCCTCTATAAGACTTTGCAATATAATGTTTCTGGACCAAGCTGTACACTGTCTGGAGAAGCAAATATGCACGATAGGTAGAAACTTTTCATATTTCATTAACTTCCACTTGACTTGCAAAAGGTGGCAAAAATGGGCAAACAAATTCAACTCTTCTCCAATTTCCCACTCATTGGCGTTTCAGATGTTCTAAGAGGATACTGAGATGAAATGAGAGGAGGCCACATCAAGCAGGAAGAAAGCCCCATCTGTTATAACAAACACCTCTCTGTTAGTCCTGCCTTACCACAACAAGTAGAGTTAGCAAAAACTGAAGAAATCAGGCCTAGATTTTGACACATTCCATGATTTATGCAAATAGTGAAACTTCTCATTAGATTAGGGTGTGAAAAGTGTACTTTGATTGTCGTGCTGTTTTTTATTTTTGTCAACTCACTTCCTCTGAAACTAGAACTGCTAACTGTCCTTCTGTACATTTTTTTTCCCTGTTTAAACTAGTTTTAGGGAAAATATTGCTTTCCCCCCCTCCCTCTTAATGCAATTACATGTAGTAGGAATAACAAGGAAGCCAAATGCATTTTGTAAAGAACTCAGTAATTTTGAGCCTTATTCCAGATAATATGTCCATTTTGGGAATTAGACACTCACATAGATTGTGCTCTATTCTGGCACTACTCTAGATTTTTTCCTGTAAACATGGGATTTTTCACTGTGCATATGTTCTCAAAGCTTGGTGAATTTTTACTATTGAGACCTCTACTAATGTTACTGTGTTCCTTTGCTCATTCTCTCATTACCCTGCTACATCACATAGAATTTTCATTGTAGAGGTTATAATTATTTAGTTATCCTCCCTTCTTCAAGTTTTGGAATATATTGTAGTGACAGATTAAGCTCTGAATCTACCACTTCTGTTGCCATCAATGGAGCCCTGGTCAGGGAATCTGATCCTTACTATGTTAACCTGAAGATAATTTATAATGCTGAAGAGAGATTTTTATAAAACTGAAGGCTGAAAAATCTGAATCACTCATACACCAATATAGTAATGGTATAGTAATAGTACAGTATTACTATACACCAGTATAGTAATAACGCCTATAGTAATAGGAAATGGCAATCAATTGTAATTTAGTATTGACTTACTGGGAACTGAAGGGACAGTAGTGACATCTGGAATCACAGTTGGGTCTACATAATTACTTTCATTACACTTTCCCTTTGTCAGACCGATGTCATCCAAAGCAATATCACTGGGACCACGCTTTTTAAAAGCATCAAAAATAACCTGTTAATGAAAAAAATCAGATTTTTTTAGTTTAATAAAACATTTATTAGCTTCTGATGTAAACACTCTAAAAATACAAAATATGTCTCTCAAATCAGTTTTTTTTTCTTCTCTCTGCTCTTTTAAAACCTACCAAACATACTGTCAATTAACAGATCTTTACCTCACTACACCTGACAGGCACCTAAAGATAAGAGTGCTTATCATGTTGCCCCCTGTCAGACAAAGACAATGAAATTAGCAGGACAGCAAAGACTGAAAGATAAGGGAGATTCTTGGGATAGCAAAAGCCTGTGTCATCTTTGCCAAATCTGTGTGCCAATCATTTATGCAAAAGACAGAACCCTTTTTTGCTGTATAAAAAGTCCAAGAGAAAAGGAGAAGCGCGGCTCTTCTTCCCGAGGACATCAACCCAGCAGGAACGACGGGGCATTCGCCCCCCCCCAACTCCAGCCAGAGGCCAAGATGAGCAGAACGGTGATACAACTTGATTGCTCCCTTGTTTTCTTCTCTTTTCTTTTCTTAACAACTCTCTCTCCAAAGTGACTAATTTGTGTAAATTCTCTCCTCTTAAAAGTGGCGTTATTGTCTCCTTTCCCTAAAATAAATCTTTGTAATTTGCTCAAATCATAAGGCCTGTTATTTTTGTAAATTCATGCGACGTCTATGACTAGTGGCTGATTTTTCCTCCAAATCAAAATATAAAATAATAGCACGGATCGTAACAGCTTCCTATACTGAAACATTCTGACTTCTATCTTGAATGCTTTTGTATCCACTGTAATCTATACAGTTGCTACAGTCAGAAGTGGGCATAAGGAACAACTCAGGACTTCTTACAAACTAAACAGCACTATTCAAACCAAATAGATCACTCTAAGGAATGCAGGAACTTCTTTGCATAAATTATGAACATTGCTCCAAACAACTTAATAATTTTACTTTTTATATATAAATAAATGTAACTTTAAAATACAATTTCATATCACTCATCAGTCCAAACTTCTCCTGATCTTATGCCATATCGCCTTGAAAAATTTAAATGGATCTTATTCGTTATTTTGCTCTAATATCCTCATATTTAACTAAATCCTTCTACCAAGGAATTTCTGCTGGTGAAATACACTAAGGTATAGCTCTCTACCTGAGATTATAAACCACACATTTGCTGGAAGTCTGGTGCAGCCAGGTCACAGATGCATTTACTTAGTCAGATGGTAAGTGCATCTTTCTGTTAACATTTTTGCATCTATCAAAACTACTATAGCAGGACAAGCTCTCTCAAATACCTAAAAAAAGCAACAATTTTTAACAGTTGTTGAAGGAACTGTTTAGCCTCAGTTGCTGTCTTTTGTTTACAGATAAGTCAGGTCAATTGCTAACTGTATGGTGCCAAATGCATTTCTGTCTGGAAGACTCCTGCAGTGAATTATTCTGTAATTATTGTCAGAATCTGAAAACATTTAATTTAAATCTTTTCATGGTGAAGTTCTTCATGTCACACTCACTTCAGAGATTTTAAAATCCACATCAGATTTTGATAGGCTTTGACCACCCTTGTTTTGTGGAAAGCTCTCTTTAATGATAACCTTGATTGTCCCGTTATGTTATCTGTTTTCCACAATAATAACATATTAAATTCCAGAACAGACAAGTGTAAGAAGATAAAAATTCGAGTGGGCACTCTAGTCTTCTGCATAGCAACACTTATTTGATGGTGTGAATTAGTTAAAAGTACTAGATAGTACATTTGGAGCTGTGGATAATTGGGTTCTTTCAGCAGAAAACTCTGATATTGGCTTAGCTAAAATAAATTTTTGAAAGAACTAGAAGTTTAACAAACCTTGAAATCAGATGTTTCATTTAAAGTTACTTGTCCATAATTCCACTTGTTTCCATAGTTTCCTTCTTTCTGGAAAATGATCTTCTCCAAACTATGCTCATTCCTTATGCTAACTCTTAAACGGTAAACATTACTACTGTACATGAAATACCTAGTGGAAGAAGAAGAATTTTGGTATTTGTCAAACAAAGTGAAAAATAATTTTATTTTATATGTTTTTTAATGGAATTAGTACTATTTTGCAGTAAGCATGAAAATAAAATGATTCCTATATATTTAGAATACTCCTGGAAGATTTGCTTGGTACTTTTCTATAGTTTCCTCAGAGGCCTAGTGAAGCTTCATGACAAAATAGCATTTCAGGGATTCTTCATATCACTTCTGTATTCAAATGAATTTGGATGCAGAATTCAAAAGAAAATATACAACAGGTGACTGCAAGACTCAAAACTATAACGGAGTGTGAGTTTCAGGTCTGAAATTGAGACTGATCATGGAAATCCAAACAGAAGCAGGCTTGTACTGCTGGTACACTGGCTTGGATTAATAGTCCGTATGAAAGAAAGATATTTGGTTTTATCCTTTAACAAAGTGTACATTTAGGAATTATGTAAGAATACCAAAAGCTTAGACAAAGTGGATCGGAAGAGGCCAAAGGGAGACTCAGAATCCGGACTCTCTCTTCTCCAAATCCAAGCCCTACGGGTGTTGAAATATAAAATCCTGAAAGATAATGAGCACATTTTAATCACTACAGAAGTACTATATTTTTTTTTCCAGTGAGAGTTTTTATGTTAAAAATAATATTGATAATATCAGGCACAGACAGTGCTACATGACTTGGAAGATACTTGACACAAAAAATGTGAATAATTATCTCCAGTTACATCTATCAGTCAATGACATATTAACAGGAGCGTTAAACCTTGTTGGATACTCCTCAGAACTAGAGATGAAAAGGTCGTATCCAGTTCTGTGGTTCTAGAGTTTCAGAGTGCATATCTGTAAATTCTGAGAACATGTACAATATCATAAGCATGGAGAGGGAGATTATAGTGTTGAACATGAGTACTGTAAGAGACATTTCTTCACTAGCAGATAGATATCCACATTGATAGACATGAGAGATGGAATATGCAGAATATTTATATATTCAGCTAAACAGCTAAATACCTTCAGGGTTTTGAGGCTATTATAGGCAGGATCACATTACAAGAGCAAAACCATTCTTTAAGACTCAGAAACTTAATCCACTTGATTTTTGTGGCAGCACTGGGAATTTTAATGAGCATGGGATTGTTGTCTCTCTGACTATATTATTCTTTATTTGTTTTCAGCTTCTCTGTCAGGGACTAATCCTGAGACAATTTACATTTTTTCTCATGAGGCTACAGCACAATTTACAACTGATTATTCTGAAAATTACAATGGCTTTAATGCAACATACACTACGTTTAATGCAAGCGAATTAAACAGTAAGTGGGGGTTTTGTGTGTGTTATTTGCACAGAAATGTTGGTGAAACTATATTTTCAGTTTGACAAAATGGAANCTTCCTTCCTTCCTTCCTTCCTTCCTTCCTTCCTTCCTTCCTACATTTACTTCAAATGGAGGTTGTAGAAATTTGAATATTCAGTATAATAGCAACATTGCATATAGCAACATCACTTGTATCAGGTTATATCTAACACAGTAAAGCAGACAGCAGCTAAAATAAATTAGCATTTCCAAGACAGGTAGGATTCATTGCCAAATGTTTATTAAACCGATTTTACATTTTTAAAATCTGATATTTACTCTAGGAGTCAAATGGGAAGATTTTTTTAGAAACTGTGCATTTACTCCTTCCCTGGGAGTAACTTCTGCAAGAATAATTTGTGATTTTTCCAGTTATTTATTCCCGAATAAGTTCTCTGTAAGTCTTACATAGAATGCAGCTAAAACATCGAAAAGGACAAATTGTGTTAGTTAATTTTATCTGGACAGTAAAATCAGCTGAGAAATAGATTGTTTTTCCTATTGAAGTAAAAAAAAAAATTGGAATCTAATTCTGGGATAAGCACTCATGATACATATTCAAAAGATGATTCTTATCACTGTTGTCTCTTTAACTAAACCCCATATTTTATATGATCACTTTTCCAATTATATTGTTTTGCTAAAGCACTTTTTGGAGAGTTTGTGTGCTTTGCACATGTGTTGAATATTAGTGCATTTGGTGGGTGATTCTAACTGTAGACACAGGTGCCCTGTGTAACCTTCATTTCAACATTACATTAAATAAAAATTATCCTGTGACATCCATAAGGATGTCATCAGTAGATAGGGATGCAATAGATGTGATAGCATGCAGTTATTTGTAATGCAACACTGTTGCATAATAAGAATTCCTTTCTCCCACAAGGAATTTTGGTGTATAAACAATGAAATTTTCAGTACCTCACACTTTAATAACTTTATATATTCCTTTATTTATGTTATTAGTTTGGGATTATTTCCACAAAATATCAATCAATAGCATAAAACATTTTTCTGGTAGCCTGGAGTCCTTTTTATCTCAGAATAAAATTAATGATTCTTCACTATGAAGAATCCTTTGTACTTTCATATAACATAAGATTACTCAACCTTTTCCTTTAACCTGCAAGTAACTTTTATATGATCTTACCTGATATGTTGCCAAATGTATGATCAAAATCAGGACCACTCAGAAGAGGAAAGGTAGGGCCCTGAACTCTCTCCCAGTCTGAATCATCATCCAAATCTTGTATCCAGTAACAGAAGTCATCGTCAAAAGTGCAATTGACTTTCTCATAATCTGTGAATAAGAACTTCTAGTAAGTAAAAATGACAGATATTAAGCATTTCAGAGAAGATTGAGTGATGAGCAATGTAAATTTTAAAATATGTTTGAAAACTGACCTATTGCATTCAATCTTCTTTTCAATGTAATGCAACATAATTACTGAAATGACTGTCATTCGTACTTGCTATGACTGAAGGTAGCCCTACATAATCTTACACTCATTCAGCCAATTTCTTTTTTTAATTTTTATTTTAACAGATTTACTTTGCAAGACATCACCCTGCTGCTAGATAAAGGCCTGTAGGCCTGTGGATAGTCTTGCTGAAATCAATTATTTAATCTTTAAAATGGTATGATAATTCTCAAAGTGGATTTGGTTACTCAAAGGCCAGAAATTGCTGTTTCACATTTCATTTCCATTTTGTCAAACTGAAAATATAGTTTCACCAACATTTCTGTGCAAATAACACACACAAAACCCCCACTTACTGTTTAATTCGCTTGCATTAAACGTAGTGTATGTTGCATTAAAGCCATTGTAATTTTCAGAATAATCAGTTGTAAATTGTGCTGTAGCCTCATGAGAAAAAATGTAAATTGTCTCAGGATTAGTCCCTGACAGAGAAGCTGAAAACAAATAAAGAATAATATAGTCAGAGAGACAACAATCCCATGCTCATTAAAATTCCCAGTGCTGTCACAAAAATCAAGTGGATTAAGTTTCTGAGTCTTAAAGAATGGTTTTGCTCTTGTAATGTGATCCTGCCTATAATAGCCTCAAAACCCTGAAGGCATTTAGCTGTTTAGCTGAATATATAAATATTCTGCACATTCCATCTCTCATGTCTATCAATGTGGATATCTATCTGCTAGTGAAGAAACGTCTCTTACAGTACTCATGTTCAACACTATAATCTCCCTCTCCATGCTTATGATATTGTACATGTTCTCAGAATTTACAGATATGCACTCTGAAACTCTAGAACCACAGAACTGGATATATATTTTTATTATATATATTTACTCTGAAATTACAGAGCAATTTCTGTACACATGAACACATGAAGGCCTATACCACAGGAACAAGAGTAATGTTCCAAAAATCATGTGGACAGGGTACTAGAAACTCTCATCTAAGGTCCCTTTTCATGAAAGGTTAGACCAGAAGATCTTTTGAAGTCCCTTCCCCCTGGGAATGTTCCATGAATCTGTGATAAAATTCTAACTTAATTTAAATTCTCTTAAATAAATGCCATATATACAAAGGGATTGATAGAAATCATCATACAGTGAAATAGTTGATCCTTCATCTAAATCTGGTATGATGCCAGGCAACAACAGTTAAATTGGTGACTGTATTCAGGATGAAGAAAATCCTGAATTCTTCACTATTCTGTTTTTGCCCCTATTCTTTCTGTTCTGAAGTCCTTGCCCAGTTTTGCACAGATAGAGAGACTTTGCTCTTCTGAGGAGGAGTTATTTACCGACTTGTAATACTACATATTTGAAACAGTGCTGAATTATTAAGGAAAGATAATGGGTATTGTGGTTCACACTTTTCATTCAACTTGTGCTATTTTCCTTCCTCCTTAGCTTTGTTTACTCCTTCTAGTGGAGAGTCCTGATTTGGAAATATCTCATCATTTCCTCTCCTTTGGTATTTCCAAGAGCTGGAAATCTACCCCTCAAACTTAGGCAGTCCACCTAAGGAGACTCTTTAACACTGTCATTATGTCTTTATCATATCACTGGTCATCTACAAATCAGTCCTTAAAATCAAGCAAGTAAATTGTTGCCAAGAGAATTTTATTGAAGAAAACTCACACACTTAACATAAGAGGAGATTGAAATTCAAAGCAGTACTGAATGAGTAGAATTTCTCTATTCTTTATGTCTTTTAGTATTTCTGATTCCCATTCTCTTCTTGCTTCCATAAAGAAGGATAAACAATATTACATCTTTCAGACTTATATTTATCTAAAAGTATATAGATTCCACCTCTGATAAAATTCAGCTGGATAGACTGAGTCTTGTGAAAAATGGGCAGATTTTGAGTTTTCCAGAATAGAATATAGAGACAGAGATAAGTTATCATCAATATTTGAAGTTGTGAGGAAAGCAATACTATACTTGTAACAGATTTCAGGGAGCATCATAGTACTACTACCAACAGCTTCAGTTTAGATGCTTTCATGTCATGTCACTATGTGTGATGCCAAAAGATCTGAAAACACATTTCCAGTGAAACATGGATCCCAGACGACTGTGGCTCTGGTCAAATTATTAAGATTGTTCAAACAAACAAACAAAAGTTTAGAAAAATTTTCTAAAAAATGTTAGAGAAACGTTTATCTGGCCACTGTAAGAGTAGGTAACTGTATAGAGATCAATTGTTTAATGGAAAATCTCACACAGATGCATTCTTCCACTTAAATGCATACACACAATTTTTTTAACGTCTAACAGTTTACTTTACCAATTATATTTTATTTATGGAAAAGTAAGATTAGCTGAAAAATAAACTTACCTCTTAAAGTCTTATTTTGTCCTATACCTTCAAAAATATCTAAATTGTCCACATACTGTTGTGTATCAAAAGAAGTGAAGTTCAGTTTGATGGATAAGCCTTGAGGCACTCTAAAATAACAGGAGTAAAATAAACCTCAAAAGAAAGTCATGTTCTAGTAATTTGTTTTTGACTGTAGTAAATTCATTGAGTGCTTGAATGATCTTAAGTTCAGAAACAAAATGAAATAACATTAATAAAGACTATTAATCAGGATTACCTATTTGGTTAACTTCTCATTTTTCAAATTACCAAAGGAAAAATGCACAAACCTTTTGGAATAGTAGAAGTATTCCTTTATTCACTGGAGTTAGGTATATATTAGGGATTGAATCTTCTAAGATAAAGAATTTGATATTAAGATGAATAGTTTTTTATGAGTTTTGTTGTTTTTTCCTTTTTCTTTTATTGTCTCTGCAGCTCATTAATTTCCAATTACTTTAAAATGCATTTTGCTAACAGATATGATCTCATTTCTTGGGTAGACTTCCCAAAAAACTTCCCAACTGGGAAGAATGATATTATAGTTTCAACATGAATAATAAGACATCATAATATGTCTCCTAAAAGTCCAAAATAAGGTCTCTTATGACAAAACCAGGATTTTCAGGAAAATCAGAGGATTTCCAACCCACTGTTTGGGAATATGTTATCACACTTAGTGGTTATAAAAAAAATTTAATTTAAAAAGTCACTTCAACATGTAAAAAATGCTGCGTTTTCTTTTGCTACAGCTACCTTCTTTCAGTAATCTATATCTAAGTAGTTCTTACACTGCCTTTCCACTAAATATATACAGATTCTAAAACTCTATAATAATAAGCAGCTTAGTTTCCTACACTACAATTGCTCAAGAACTGGTTTTAAACAGCAATATTCTGGTGCTTATTAGTTTCATCTTACTACTTCATTTGGGAAGGAGTTAAATCAGGTGAAAATGGAAACACTTTTCCCAAATATAATGGGGAAATCTTACGAGAAAAGGAAAGGCAGAAAGGAAATCAAATCTTGGATCTATTATAGGGTGACTTATGACACATTGTTATAGGGATAATAAAAATAAGAGGACAAAATGTCTCCCGTTGGTTACTGGAAGACACAAAGGAAGTGATTCTGTTCAAAATTTGAGTACCACATTGAATTTTTCAGGCCTTTGTTGTCAGTGGTGCCAGATTTTTTTAAAGCAAATCCCTGGAAAATGAAACCTTGTGGCTGTTTTTGTCATCAATAAGTGTGTAATTATACCATTCTGCAGCACTTATACTATATACTTGCAATTGCTCATGACTCTTTCCAAAATGAAGCTTTTGCTGGCTACATATCTGATACAGACACCTACCTAATACAATGCTTGCAGCTATTGCAACATCTGAAGCAAAATTAACAGCTTTGAAGGAAGTAGTGCACTTAAGACACGATTATTTATTATGCTCAAATTCTGCAACACCATGAACTGAGAAACAAGTCAGGAATATATTTTGAAGGATATAATCTTGTGCTTTTCCTGTGACAAACCTATAATTTTAAAACCCGGTGTAGCCAGGAATTATTGGTGAATAGTACTGCTGAAGCTGAGAAGAAACAGATGTGCTAAAGAGAAAGAAAACTATGACTTTTTTTCTGAAAAAAAGTCCTGAATTTCAAGGGCTACTACTTTCAAAGGAGCCTTGGGAATAAGGACAATCTTATGCAGATTTAAAAGCTCTTAACTAATCTTTGAAACTCTTCTATGAAATTAATACTTCTCAGAAACAAAAGAACAGATGTTATAAAGCCACAATAATAACTACTGCCTTTCAAAACAGTGACTTCTGAATTGTCAGTCCTTGTGGGGATTTTTAGGAAATTCCAACTTGCAGTCATGTGATTTATTTTGTATGTGTACTTTAGGATGAGATTTACTAGATACTATACCTATCTTTTTTTCTCCTTGGCCTATGAAGTGGGCTAGAGTGTCAAAGTCAAATAACTGTCCCTCCCTGAAGGTATGTATCTTAATTAAAGCATTCTGCTTCTTATGTCTATAGCTTAAAAGGTGCTTGGTGTTATTCTGTCAAATGGTACTCATACACTCTTGAAATATACACCTAAGTGAGTTAGGAGCAGAGATTCTGTTAATTTCCAGATGGAATGTATACCTTGTCATTGTGTAAATGACAAAGGAATTTTTGAAAATTCTATTTGTTAGTAACAGTTACATCCCATAAAAATATCACTCAAAGACTTGGATTTGATGTAATATTTTGAAACAAATATCTTGCAAATATTTTTAGTTATATGATTTATTTTGAATTTACAAATATGTTCCTGTGCATGTATATAATACACAATATTTTGCAACATCATACCCAGGAATACTTGTAAGTGGTAAAATTATTGATATAGTTATTAGTTTTAAGCATGCACATTTTTAAAGAGAAGTTATATAAATACAAAGGAGAAAATGCTATTGCATATTTTCCATGCTAGGGTATTTGAGAATAGAAACACAGGGCATAAGGTCAATGTGCAGGAAACAGCATCACCTCATAATAATAAAAAAATATTAGGCAGAATATTATTGGAAAATGACTTACTGTATAATCCATTGGCAAAAAATATTTGCATCATATGGTTTTGGATAATTCATAGAGTGAAAAAACCCAAAGGAATCAGTCAGCATAAATTTTCCATCACAAACTGCAGCTGTAAAGATATAATAAAGAATGTCTGTCAAAATGCTATTTGAAAAACAGAATCAGAGCCAAAATGAGAGATACCTTACCTATTGATTTACATGAATTACCTTGGAAATACTTTGTAAGTAACAAGGAGAAGAAAAAATAAAATGTACTACCAACTTACATTTCTAATTCCTATAACTATTTGATGGCAAAGTTCTATATGAGAAGAAAAGCAGTACAGGTAAGTAACTTTTAAATTAGAGGCAATCAAACTAATCCAAACAATTAAAATCCAGCAGTTGGATGCAACTAATCCAACTTTCTTTCTTTCTTTTTATTTTATGTATTTGTAAGAAAACAGGATCTTGCCCTAACAGTTTAGATCCACAGTGACTTTATATCAGGAAACTGTTTGCACTACCAGAAACAATTTGATAGCCTGTGAATAAAAACAAGAATGTGTAGAGTTGACTGTTGCTATCTACATTTTCATGAGCTTCTTTGTCCCTTGCTTTATATATTACTAAGTACTCCAAGGTATAAGTGGATATCCCAAGTTTTCTGTCAGCTATCAAATTAATTTATCTGTGGTAAATGTCATCCATCATGATAGCTTTTTCAAAAAGCTTTTATTAGTTTTGTTTCTTTGGTGCTACTATTCCATTCTATGCATATTATTTATTTTAGAAATCAGTAATAAAAAAAAAATAATATTTTTAAGCCTCAGCAAGGTTGGAAACATTAATTCATGTAGAGTTATTTTATTTTGGCAGACACTGAAACACTGCTGAAGCTTTTACTGAATCTTTTGACCATTATGTTAGGAATCTGGTGATGGTTTCTCTTCAGTTTTTTAAGAAGGCATTTTCAAATAAGAATAATATCAGTACCGTATATTATTATCTGCAGAAGTAAGGACAAGTTCATCAATTCAAGGCTAATAATCAGACATTAGTTTTTCCTTAACATCAGAAATGAAATAATATCTCTAATGACTATTCAAATCATGCATAATCAATCATATTGAAAAATAGATGGAAATTTTACTGATTGTAGTCCTCCTCTGAGGAATGATATACAAAATGATAAATCAACACTCCTTGTCTGCTTATTTTGTAAGTGTAAAATTATTTCTGACTATCACTGTATCAAACACAACATAAAAATTAAGCTTTGATTCAGTCAGGTTGAGGCATGCACTAATAAAAACTGCAGAATGAGCTTCACTTAATGATGATATGTCCAACGAATGAAGTGGAATAGAAACATACTTCCTTTTGTAATCTTCATGGTCTTTGAGATGAAAACAGAACACATATAATTTTAAATAGAGGAAAAAGTCCATGAAAAAGCCAGTTACTATTCTATATGTACTTTTTATCCAAGTAGGCTACAGATTTAGAGATGTGCATTGCAATAGAAGTACATTTTCTGTCCATTTTAATTCTTGTGGTTCCTGTCCTCATCAATGGGATATTTACAACCATTTCCCATTTAGAAAAATAAAATCAATGTGTGAAGAATAAAATCAGTATGAGAAATGCCCAGCTTGTTATTAATGAAGTGTGACAAAAGGTGGTAGCGGACAAGTGTTTAGCAAGACACATCCTGATCTTAAAAGGATTTAATAGTACTGGCAGTAATAGTAAGAGATATAACACATTGTTCTAATAAAATTGATGACAAATTTAGCTCTTTTCAACACTTAGTATCTGTTCTTGTTTCGTTTTGTCTGTTTTTTTCTTACCTCTTAAGAGACAGTGGATAACTTCAAGCAGGATGGAAAGATTCAGGCAAAATTCCTTAGGCTGCTCATCAGCAGCCTAGCAGTATTCAGTGCTTTGCACCTCAGGAATGAGGAGCAAGGTAGCTAGGACAGGCTCTAATTGCCTGAAGAACCTCTCAGTGCTTCCAGGTTGCAGGGAGGAGGCAGCTGTGGTCAAGGGCAGATGGATTGACAGAAGTCATTACATACCTGCCTCCTGGAGCCCTCAGAAAAGCCTCGTTTGTTCTCTTAATTACACAGGAGGCATCTTTTGTATGAACCACCATCACTGCTTGCCCAACATTCATCTTACTGTCCATTTGTATTTACTTATGTTGCATGCAGGGTGTATTAAGAGGACTTAAAACTGTTTTCTTGAATTGCAGCTAGAAGCTCCCCAAACTGGTTGCTTCAAGCCTACATATTTCACTTGATAGGCCCTGTCTCTGCCAAGGGCAGTACATTATGTCCTGGCTTAGATATGATTAATATCTCTCAGTACTGTACTGATGCTGTGAAGGAGGCAATTACAAAATGTTATCCTAGACATATAATAACTGCAAAGAGCCTGCAGAGAGAAAAACCTCCAGGGATCTGCCTCCAGTCTCCCTTTCCTTACATGTATGTTCTACATGGCTGCTTTTCAGCAATGCCAGACATTATTAATAGATGCTGCTCTGATTTTCACATTTCTCTAGAGGCCCTGTCATTGAAATTGCTCACTTCACTTCTACAATGCATTGCAGAGCCAGAGAGAAACTCTTCAGGATACTTTTAATAATAATACAAACAAAACAAAAGGTTTTCAGTTTCCCGATTCTCTGCTGATAACCTGAGATTTTACTGAATTCTAACACGCAAAGAGAATACTAAAATTCACACTTGTATCCTACCTTTCAAAATCATTAGCTTATTGTAAAGTCACAAGTAGCAGAGGGAATAATAAGATGACAAAAAAAAGTTTAAAGGGCAGTAACCCCAATGTGCACAAGAACACTTGTAGAACAAATTATGAATTGGCTGTAGATCACATTGTGAAACTCTGAACTGCTTCCAAAAATCTAGACAACTCCAGCCTCTACATGACTGTATTAAGTTACTCTAGGGATAGGACATAAGTGAAAAGTCAAAGACATGGAAAATTTGCCAGGTATCCCAAACGTGCATATGGCTTATTGCCACTTATTTCACTTTCGTTTTTTTTCGCAAGATTTGCTAAAAACCCCAAAATACACAAATTTAGAAAAGCTCTGGGGGGTTTTATGCAAAAATTTAAGACTGAAAATGTAACATAAGAGTCATGAGGTAATGATTTGTCCTCCAGTGAGAATCATATTCCTGTAAGCTTATGAGCTGAAACTGCTAAACTAATGGTAACTGAATGAATTGCTTGGAATCACGGGCATCAGTGAAGATAAACATGGGCAAATCATTCAGTTCCCTGAAGCAGAGTGCAACTGTTTCCTTATGACACTCTGTCTATTTTGGCTCATATGCACATTCCTAAAATTTTCAGTTCAGTTGTTCATATTCTTTACTGACTGTTAAAATGCTCATTAAGAAATCGTACCTACATTTGCAAAGGAGCAGGGCACTGAATTTATGGGTGGTAGAGATTCAGGGACAGATGCAAATCAGATCCAAAAGCCATGTGTATATGTGTATAAGAGGATAATTTATTTAGAAAGAACATTACTTGATATTATTTGTACACAACTTCTATATGATTTTGCAATCTATATTACATTTATTTATACTACTACTATTTTTATAGCAAAAAATAAGTTCTATGATATTTTTAAATTACCATAGCCAAATTGTAATATTTCTTCATAAATGAGAATTTTTAAGAAAATTGTTTCCATTTACAAATAAATGATAATGATAATCATTCTTGGTATTATTTTTAGTAGAATTGATTTGGACTTAGCCATACAGTTTGTTGCCTATGTACAAACTACTCACAGGTTTAAATACATTTAAAAAGACTGATTTACAGGAATTTATATTCTTACCACATCTTTTCTCAGATTCATCTGAACTATCTGGACAGTCCAAGACTCCATCACAAAATAAATCTTTTCTAATGCAGGTTATGCCATCATCACAAAGTTCAGCAGGTGGCAAACACTCAGCTGAAATAATAAGGACAACAGCAATAACAGCACAGAAATAATGCAGTTTCACTACAAAGGAAAATTGATTTACCTCTGGTTACTCTAGCACAAATAAAATCAAGCACTCTGTTGTGTTTTACAAAACTGCATTTTTAGAAGCCTGGAATGAAATATCACATACTACAAAGATAAATTTGAAATAGAATGGAGGAAGTTCTCAGAAGTGTCATATATTTTGAAACTGAGCTTATAGTAGGACTGGAAGGACATTCCTATGATTTCCCATTTCCGTCCTCTACCGATACAATATAATAAATGACATTTTCCAATTTCTCATGCTTTGATAACATGATAAAACTTTACTTTGTTTTTTAAAGACTGGATTTTGAAATCTTAGTAATTTCAGAAATAGTATTTTTTCAGATTTACAAATTAAATTTGTAAAAAAAAAATAAAATAATAAATTTGTAAAAAGAAAAAAAAAATTGCAAAAAGAATGCATGGGCAGATCCTTAAAACTGTGGAATCTCATTAATAGTATTTTCCTGGAGCATAAATGTTCATCCACTGCAAATATGTTGCTTTATTTTCTAGGTGGTTTTGATCTTAGACATTTGTAGAATTCATGTAGGTTCTCTTAAAGTGAACAAAACCACACAGCTAAAATAAGCTTTGGATAACTACTACTTTTAAAATTATTGAAACGAGCATAGAATTCTATGGAAACTATTCACGTAGTGTTATTGACATAGTTCCTTTATTTCAGTAAATACTTACTGGAAAAGGTGAAAATTTCTTATGCAAGATGGAAAAATATTAATTTGTAACAGTGATCTTGCAGCCTCCAACCATCATTGATTGATATGTTGATACTGTTTTTTTCAGATAACTCTTAGTTCTGTAATCAGATTAAGTAAATGCTTGTCTGATACCACATTGTTTGATATCAGTAAGAGTGACAAAGTTTTGATGTATTGCAGCATTTCAAGGCGCTTTACAAAACACTTTCAGTGTTACCCAGGCAGACAGTGTAAAACGAAAGAGCTGCCTTTTTTCATCCTATTCGTAATTGAAGCAAACTACATATATGTTAGTCACATGTTGGAGGTGGTACAGGGCCAAATGAATTAATAGCCAGACATAAAACTGCATTTTAAACTCAGAACAAAAATCTGGCCAATAATCTAAGAATATGTTTTGGGTTAGACCAACATACAAGAAAACATTGTTTATACGCAACATGATAAATTCTGGTTTAATCTTCAACTCTGAAAACTAAACAGCACTGCCACCTACTGGATGTAAAAACAATTAACAATCGTTAAGTAAATTATAAATTGTATAAGTAAAACATTCTGACATTTTTTGCACAACAAATTAGCCTAAGTTGTGATGTAACAGCTATACTCAGCTGGAAAATGGCAGTAAATAGATTAGATACATTTGAAAATGCTTATAAATGTAATATATTTCAGCATTTAGTGAGGCTACAGGAGGATTTCAAAGATTCAGACAGCATTGGCTGTCATGGTAGTCATGGTAGAGTTTGCTAATATTTTTTGTTTGGTTTTGGGTTTTTTCATTTTTTTTGTTTGTTTTTTTAAGCCACAAGAAATAATAAAAAGAAATGGGCTGTTAGTATGATTCAGAATAAATACACCAATGTATTCAACATATATACCATTTTTGTAGAATCTACAGTTTTAGAAGTCCATAACCTTTGAAGTGGTCTGCTTAGTCAAATCATAGGTAAAACCACATCTTGTATATAGGAATGAGATGTTAAAACTGAATGATAGAAGAAGTTGTACACTAACAGTGTAGAATCTAAGATCACAGCCTTTTTCGTACAGCCTCCTTGCTTCTCCCCATACATTCTTTTAGCTCTAGTGTCACATTTTTTTCAACCTTCAGTTTTTTTTTTTTTTTTTCCCTAATGCTTTCTTGTCTTCCCCTGGTATGCAAAATTTCTGACCTGAAGTTGGTGTCAGAGAGCTTGTAGTTGGAACCATGGGATCTGTTGAAACAAGACAAGTTACGACAACTTTACTACTAGTACTAAAATGTATATGTACATTTTCAGATAAATAACATTGATCAAGAATTCGGTTATTGCAGTGTAAGGAGAGGAACCTCAAACCTATCTAGCATGTCTATGTTTATATACAGGCATACCTACATTCCTGTAGGTATACATATTTACACTTTACCAAATGCCTAGGAATATCAGTAGATTTGTATCAGTGATTGTAATACCAGGGGCATTTTACTATCTCCAAAATAAACTTTTTCAACTCTCTGAACTTGCATTAGTCTCCTTGTGTACTATTTTTACTGTCTACACTAAAACTTAAATATGCAAGTAGGAATATGATGGCCTCAGCTGAAAAAGATCCCTATGTCACTACAGTAATAGATATATCCCTTAGTCTATAAGATGAAGAGCAGGAAGGAATAAAGTGAGATATGTAGTGAGATACGTAGTAAGGCCTTTTCTGTAGTTTGTCATCTATTAGTTTTGTGGGCAGAAAGGTATAGTTGGATAAACTTCACAAACAGCTATGTTCAGAGAAGGAGATTCATTCGTAGCTTCACAGTAGTTTGCCAAGTGTTGTGTATATGTATAGCTACCTACATATCTGCCCATGTATTTTTTAAAGGATCACTATTTTGGAAGAAATAAAACATTCAGACACTTAAAACATGGATGCATGCATGAGTAAGCAGTTCTAATTGAGCAATTACCAGAGAGCTACATCTGGAAGACTGTTTTAAAAATCTGGGATTCTTACAAGCAGGTAGAGAAGTGCCTGCACAAGTTGATAGCAAAAGCACAGGACAGTGACAGAGGCATCAGTGGTACCAGCAGAAACCACAAATGGCCAACTACTGTGTGATGTAACTAAAGTAACACGAGGTGGATAAGGATGGTTTTAGGGTGAAGAGTCCAAACCCAAGCAGCCAGCAGATGTGAACATGACACAAATGGTAAAACTTGTGTATATAATAGGATTTGTACCAAAACAAATAGAAAGAGTAAGGAAGCAGACACTGTTACCAAACATGCAAAAACTGACCCCAAGCAGACCCAACACAAAGGGGGAAGAAATCCACTCCTGGAACATTCTTCCCTTTCCATCCTGGGGGGCTGAAAATACTCCCTTCTTCTGCCACCTCCAATTTCTTCTTGAGGCTGATCAGCAACATTGAACTTGGAACTCAGAGGAACATTGAGATAGCACACCAGAGGGAGGAGCAGATAGGGGAAAATTTTTATGCTAACAGTTATTGTTGTATCATTTGGGATAAGCTATAGCAATTGTAGACTTTGGACTGTGCATTTCAGTAGGCCTGTGACGCCTAATAGTAACTCTTGTTGTTATGACTGTAATTAGACTACCAATAAATACTTGGATACTATATAGATACATTTCTTTAGCTCACATAAATTGCACAAAGCTCCTAGTCTGGTAATCTTCTCTGAAGAACTTGTATGTAACATTTTGTATGTGGATTTTATGTGACAAGCATTCAGTGCCTCAAAGCACCTACTGTATTATTTGGCTGTCTGGGTGACTTTTGGCAGGTTTGTTTCCCAATGCTTGTGGATGGGAAGTCTATCAAACAACATTGCTCAGTGTATGAGTAAACAGCAGGAGCGTAGGACTCCCCAGCCCCATCTACCTGAGTAAACCTGTGATATCTTCAGTTTGCAGCTCAGCAGATTAATAGAGACACAAATTTTGTTTTGATCCACTGATTAAGCTCTTAGAGGTTTTTTTTATAGACTTCAGATCATGTCTTTCTCAAATAGTCAGAAATGATGAAGGGTGGCTGTCACTGAATGGACCCTAGCAGTCAAGTCTTAATTACAGACAAGGCAACTTTATTAAGTTATACCAGCTGAACAGCAGGTTTATTTTTCTTCATGTTGCATTGGTAACAAAAAACAGTTTCTGTTTTATGAAAGATACTGACCTGATGAAGTTAAAGGCATCATTGTAGCAAGATTTTCATCAGGTACTGGAATAAAGCAAGTCCATTGTAAACTCCTTTTATCACACAGTGTCTAGTTTTATACAACTCAAAGAAAAATGTTAAAACAAAACAAAAACCAACCAACCAAAACAACAAAAAAAATCCACAAAGCAAAAAAATGCTGGTTTTCCTATTTCTACTACTTCTCTTGAAATGACTAGCAGTGTCCCACTTCTTTCCTGTTGACCATCTCACCCTGTTCTCAGCCTTTTCTCAATCTCTTATGATCTTTCTAAGGAGGAAAGGTCTATATCCCTTTCAGTCCTCAATCCCTACTCACTGCCTTGCATATAAAACATCTTCTGGGAAATCTCAGTCTTGATACTTTTTATACTATGCAGATTTTCAGAGCACCTGTATCTTATACAACAGTATTTAGATCAGATAAATGAGTTAAAATTAACCTGGGATAATTTGCAAGAAAGAAATTTACTTTTAATTACTGTGAAAACTGATTTAAAGCAAGTCACTCACACCTGTGTTGTAGTTCCCTCCCTGTTTGAAATGAGGTCTTTTGCAAAGTATACTGAGATATATGATGAAAAAGTGCTATGTATTACAAGGATTGTTAATTAGTTACAGTTGTTATTTTATTGAAGCACTCCTGATGGAATGGACAGATGATATCTTAGGTGAAAAGAGGCATTTTAATGATCCACAGCATGAAAAGTTTGACTACTTTAAAGTTCATCAAAGGATATACAACCTTTTAAAAAGCTCTTCATAATTTTCTTTGGTGGCATTTTAAAAGTATAATTAGCAATCACTTTCCACATTGATGTGCAGTCATTGAGAACAACTTATATATGGTGCAAGAAGTAAAGAGAAATAAAGGTGTCAAAACTCTGAATTTAGCCTTTGAATCTCTAAAATACTTAGCAAAAAATACACCTTTAAGAATAAGGTAAGAGACATTGCACACCAGATGTCCCACTCATCTTAAAGCAATCATATGCTACTTAATACTATATCCAGGAGGTCTCCAAATGTCAGCTAATCAACTTGCACTTCAAAGGACTCAAATTACATTTTATCTTCCTCCTCAGTGAAGGTCTGTTTTGAAGCTTATTGAGGTAAAAGCATGGATTCCCATCGATGTTGGGCATCCACTTAGGCTTTGATAAAGTTTCTAGTACTTCAATAAAATCACTGTTTTCATGTTTTCAGAATTTATAGCTACCTAGTCTTTAAAGCCACATGCTATTTTATTTTATTTTATTTTATTTTTCCATTTTCACTTCACCTAAGCTTTAGATGATTATGAAACCATTTTCTTGGGCATACTTCTCCAGGAGCCACACTCTATATTCATTTTGTTGCTTCAACAAATGGGTCTTCACTCACTGTGAGGATAAGATCTTTTCCTTAGTCTTTAGCAAAAATAAATGATAATGGCATTTACTTATGCAACAACACAGCTGGAGGTTAATATCTTTAATTTGAGGGACAGCAAAATTACAAATGTTATGATACACAAAAGAGATTGAGTGGTTTTCACTGGGAAATCACTACTTGGCCCCTACTCTATTCTAAGTGGATATCCACAATTCTGACTCATACTCTCCAGCTGACAAGGTTGTAAAAGGTTCTTACAGCTGCTACTGAAAGTTCTTCACTAGGGAAGGAGAGGAGCTATCAGCATAAGAAACAATCTTTTTCATGCTTGGGAGCCAAAGTTTTTATTCATGCTGCCTTAGTTCTTAAGGATTTATATAAAGGGAAAAAATGTTTAGAGTCATTACCTGTGATTTGTATGCTGGTCACATCAATTTTAAAAGTCTGTGTAAGATAAGTTTTATTTGCATCGATACCCAAAACCAGCTCATTTTTTGCTTTTTCAACTGATACCATCCGGGTAAAATAAAGGTTGAAGATCACAACAACACTAGCAATACAAAACAGAGAAGGTGATAAGTTATGCAAGCTTGTGAAGTAAATCTATATTGTGACTTATCATGAAGCTAGTATTTCATTCAAATGAAGGTTCTGTTTGTAAAATCAGAGTATCTTTAAGTGTTGATGACACATAAAGAAAAACCTCTTAATTATCATGTAAACCTTGGAGAAACAGGTTTTTTTTTCCCTTTATCTACTCATGTTTGCTGTGGAAAAAGACAAAACAACATTCATATCAATTGCTGTGATAGAATTGTATTTGAATAAACTAAGGAAGTAGGTATATCATTATTTAACAAGGCCTTCTAGTTTAAGCCTTAAAAATTGATGGTGAACCTTGAAGTAATAATCATAAAAATATATTCCTTTTACAAAACTGTAATGCAAACTAAACACTTCTATCAAACAAACATTATCTGTGGATTTTGCATTCATGAGGATCTATTGTGTAACTGCCTCAATACCCAAAAGGAAACATTAATGGCTGACAGCGAAGATATTTAAATTAGTGGTTAAACCACATTAAACTTGTATGCGGCCCGAATTTTATCCAGTGTTGTCTGTTTGCTCTCTTCTATTCTTTCTAGATAGTATTAAGTTTTATATTTGTAGCTAGAGTAAGGTAGAGTTAAAGTGTGATGGCTGCTAAAGATGGAGTTTTTCTCCTTTTACTTAAATTTATGTGCAAACTTTTTTATTCTTAAGCATTTATACTACTCAGTTGCAACTGACTCAGCGGTGCTTTTTTATAAGGGGTGACTAATCCTGCCATTTTGCTGAGTATAGCTTGCCGTTTGCAATATACAGAAAAACCCTCCTCTTATGTTTCTGATAACCTCTAGGCCATGCTGAGCAAACAAAAGCTTTTATTGCTATCCTTGTTACTCAATACAGTTTCAAGGGTGAAGTAACAAGGAGATTGCCCTAAGGGGCAAACAATTTTAAATGAAAAGAGACAACTAGAAGAAAATCTCTGACACGATATCTCAAGTATTATTTCAAAGCAGAAATGAAGACAGATGCTTACTGATGTATTAAAAGCCAGATCCAGCATTTATTGTTGTTAGATCTTCTGCGATTTCTGTGGTATTTGTGTCAAAATAAAGGGGTGGAATTGGTTTTACCCAATATACGTGTTTACAGTATGGATACTTAAATTTACATAGTAGTTGAGGGAAAGAATTAAGCTGGCATAATTGATCTCCTAAAAAAAGGCATCTAAAGTGACCAGATGAGAAAACACTAAAAACCCATCACTTAGAAAGAGATTCTTGAGGAACTAGCTCAGAGGTGGGCTTCAAGTTGGGAGCCCAAATTTTTATGAGAGTAGTCCCATTCTCCACGGAGAAACCAAACTCTGCTAATTGGATCTGCCTTAAGGACAAAAACCTGAAAGTGACCTACCCCTGCCACAGCGTATTCTATTCCCTTGATGTTATAAAAGCCTTCATACAGTAATCATATTTCACCTTTTTGGGTAATTATGTTTATGGCCTCATTATTCCAATCAAAATATTACTCTAATTTAAATCTGCTTCCCATTTTCTGTATACATGTGTTCACAGATGACTGATATCCAGTTTTCTTTTGCAAACAGAGTCATTCAACTGAACTATCTCTTCAGATTTATCCACTTTATGTATTAACAGAAAACATCCATATCACAAGAAAAATCAGCATTGCAGAATCACAGATTTACTTCATTTGTTGTCATATGATGTTCATGATTTTTTTTAAATTTTGTGGCCTCATCTACAGGATGTTTTATTATATCATTCATTTCTCAAGGTCTTCCAGTTCTTGGCTACCATAGTGTGTCATTAACCCTTTCTTTAAACTTAAGACACAAATGATTATGAGACCTGCTCACCAGCCTAAGCAGCTCTCCTCAAGCAAGCTCAGCACACATTGATATCTTTTCCTTCCTAGCTAGTGTCCTACCTACTTCATTGTCTTTACCTTTCCCATTTTCCTTTCTAAATTGACAGTCCCAAAGTCTATTAAATTTATTTTCTTTGAATTCTAAAGAATGTTTTTGGGAGGAAGATCTGTCATGAAAGTTCAAATACTTTTTAGGGAGCCTTATGAAATCTCTAAAGTGATATTTTTTCATCCAGTCACTGTCCACAGAACTTTCTAAACTAATCTAATAATCTCTTGTTCATATTTTAAGTAAACATCCATATTTATAAACTTATAATATTACCCGGTCTCTGACTTCTTGAATCTTTCACAGCTGTCTTCGGGTTCCCTGCAGAAAAAATCCCAACAATAAAAGAAATCACAACACAAAAGTGTATGATTTCCCTTGCTCTTATAATGATATGGATAGGATGGAAGCTTGTTCTGAAAATGCTTAATAATGGGAGACAGTGTCACATGTTTTGTTGAATGTCCTGATTCTGTGGAGCAATGCAGACAGAGCTAACACTGCAGAGCTCACCGCACATACAGACTTCTGGCAGTGGCCCTTCAGTAGGAAAAAAACCATAATAGGATATTGAAAAGCTGAGGTCAAACAAGCTTTAATAAACAAAGCAGGTCTTACTGTACCTATTTTATGGACTCTTTAGGGGACACAGGGTGCAGCTCTTCCTTTTGACAAATGACAGCCCAGATTGCTGACACACCAAAGAATGAGTTAAATAGATCCATGTCCATAGGGACACATGAACCTGTTTCTAATCATACCAGTTCATACCAGCAGATCTCTAACTGAACTGCCTTCTAGATGGCAAGGGCCAGCAATTCTGCAAACACAGCACAACTAATAAGCCTTCATGGGGATGGTGGGGGAGGTAACTAAAAAAATACCATTATAGTAGTCCTTCAAAATACAGACATTTTGTGACTGGTCTTATGACTCAGCCTTATTGGTGTGGTGAGGGCATGGACATACAAAAGTCTGAGAAGGAAGTTTTCCCAAAGAAACACATTGGTGTGAAACTTCCTACAGCAGCTAATGGATGATGCAAGGTGTGAAAGGAATAATACAGGATGTTCCCAAGGCTCTCTTGAAAATTGAAGTATTGGTAAACACTCTTGAGAGAAATAGTTAAGTGAGGACTTTTGGCATGTACTTCCAAAGTTTAGTTTAACTGTACGTACTTGAAATGGGAAATTTCGCATCTCTTAAATTCATTTTTCAGTTCGCTTTCTTGAAAGACTTTTTGTATCTATATGGAAGAGAGAAATCTTGAACAAATAAAGTGATTAAAAATGCACCCAGTGACACACTCCATTCATGGTTTAATTTAATAAGTTTTCCTTCCCAAATCTCAACTAAAGAACCAAATTTTTTGTTTGATACTTTGCTGACTTTCACAAATAAAGAATATATTGAGCCTTAGTAGGCTTGGGACCTGAAATATCTCATTTTGAGTGAAAGTCGTCAAGTTAGGAAATTAATGTACCTACCATATGCTCTTGAATTAACCAGAGACCAATAGGTTCTTACCAATTTTTCAACGTCAAAGGCAAGGACTTTAAAATCAGTTGCTGATCTATTTCTCAAAGCAGGAGAGAATGACACTCCAGAGAGTATTTTAAATATTCCCGGGTAGCTATGAGTATTCCGATCTGCTTCAGCTAGACAATTAAAAATAACATTCAGTATTTTGAATTATACAGAATAAATGAATAATATCACATTATATTTTATTTCACACTCATTATCAATACAATATTATCTAGCCTTTTGTTTTGCTTCCTAATCAGAGATGTTTTGCCTAGCACTGCTTTAAAAAAAAGACATTATTGAATGTTTAAAATAGTTACAATTGTAAACATATTTTTCTGAATAATATTTGTCCTATGTTGTCACTACTTTTCACTTTTAAATGCTGTTTTCCAGCAATTCATGATGCACTTAAAAATATTTGCTCACTGTGTAGCCCACTGGAAATTTTCAGATAAGACCTTAATTAATGTGGTTGATTGCTAGAAAATGTCTCCTGCTTTCCAGTTACAGTATCAGTGGAATGTTTAGGTTGAGTTTGAAGGCATTAATATCCAAAACAATTTTTAATACAAAAGCAGACAACTAATAAATACTGCAATAAACAGCTTATGTAGGAAAGCATAGCCTAGTGACAACAGTTTGCTACTATCAACTGGTAACAGACCATTTTGAGCTTCTTTCAAGACCATTTTTACTTAGAACAGATGCAAACCTGTTTAAACAAGTGTTCTCAAATAGCAAAACAGGTTTTTGCTATCAGCTCTGAGGGCTCCAACATTTCCTTCCAATCAAAAATCTAGATCAGAGAAGAGCTGATGTTCGAAAAGATCTCTAGAGATCATTTGGTTCACTCCTTCTGCTCAAGCAGGGTCACCTGCAGCCAGTTAGCTAGAACAATGTCCAGAGAGCTTTTGAATATCTCCAAGGATGGAGATTCCACAATATTATGAGCATGTGGAATATCAATGAGATTTTCCACAATATCTCACTGGTAGCTCCATATGTCTCATACTGGGAAACCCAGAACAGGACACAGTACTCCAGCTGTGGTCTTACCAGGGCACAGAACATTTCCACTAAAATTTCAGTTCCATTTGAAAACCATCCTATGTTGTTTTTTAATTTAGTTTACTTTTGCTATCAGTAGCTCGATTCTATTATATTCTGATCATTGTCTTAATATTAAGGATTACTTTACCTTAAGTTTACATAGGGCTGGGAGCTAACTGTCTAACGTATGTTGTCTCTCACACCAATAAATTACTTTAAAATATATTTTTTTAAAAAGTAGAAACATTCCAAAAGATGTATCATTCATAAAGATCCCCAAAGAGTTTGCTTGATTATCAGTGTCTTTCTGAGTGAAATCTCATAAATAGAGAGAAAAATGCATTAATAATTTTCCATATTACTGTCTCTAGTTGATTAATACAATTGAGTAAGCAAAACTGTATAGCCGAGGTTGAATTCCAGGGACCTCTAACAAAGTCTAAACCATGAAAATTCTTTTCTGTGGCTTCAAGGTATGCATCAATTGCTTGTGGTATTGCCTGTTTTGTTCACATAAATTTCCATGAGAGTAGGGGAGGAAAAAGATGTTAAAAATCCCCACTCACCTTGCCCTCCAGTATTAAAAACATAGCATGAAATATGAAATATAATTACAGCAGCAGAAACACTGGCTTCAAACTTGGAATGCCTACTGAAGAACTCCTGAAAGGATTAAAGGTACTTACCCCGTTCTAGCTCCTGCACTGAGAACCATGAAAGTACAATCAGTCCAACAGAAATACACACAGAAACTGCAAACAGAGAAGTAAACAAAATTTCATAGGAACTAAGAGGAACATATTTCTTATCAGATGATTTTTTCAACTTCATTTCTGTCTTGAAAGCTTGTATGAATTAAGGACTGACAAAAGACACAACCTGAATAGGAGCATAATTATCCACATGAACAGATATTTATAGGACATGCTTGTAAATTAATTATACCATAAAACTTCACTGACATAGGTTTTTACAAGCTTCCTGAACAGTCATATTCATGCCCAAGATATGCAAATATGAAGAAAAGAAAGTTCTTCAGAAGCAAAGTATGAGCTTTCCTTCTATTTTTCTCTCCCTTTCCCACTGAGGGGAGGGAGTGAGGAAGTAGCTGGGTGGGGGGGCTGGCAGCCAGCCAAGGTTAACCCACTGCAGTTGGCTATGCTGCATGAAACAATGCTACTTTATTCCTATCTTGTTCCTAATCAGGCATTTTCTATTAAAATTCTGAGGAGTTTTGTGCAGATGGACTTTGTATTACTCTCTCTTTTTTTGTAATTTAACTATTTGTATCATTGATGTTGTATATCACTAGCAAAAGTTAAATACTATTACCAAAAATGTCACTGCATTTTAAATTCTAAATATATGCCCTAATGGTGAAGTGATTAACTGGAGCAAAAGTAAAAGTTGTAGGCATTTACAGTCCAGTTCTTTTACTAGCACCGTGTATGTGACAGTCAAATTGTAATGTGCATTTATGGATATGGATTATTGTCTGGCCAAGGACACAACAGCATGGGTTGTCTCCAGTTGAAGTTTTGATCTCCTTGGTCCTGCTGGACAAACAATTCCTTAAAAAGTGCAGGATTCCATTGGCACTCTTGGCCACCTGGGCACACTGCTGGCTCATGTTCAGCCAGCTGTCAATCAACACACCCAGATCCCTCTCTGCTGGGCAGCTCTCCAGCCACTCCTCCCCAAGCCTGTGGAGCTGCTGGGTGTTACTGTGGTTGAAGTGCAGTACATGACATTTGGCCTTGTTGAAACTTGTGCAATTAGGCTTGGCCCATTGATCAAGCCTGTCGAGATCCCTTGTAGAGCCTCCCTAACCTTAGGCAGATCAACACTTCCTCAGAGCTTAGTGTCTTCTGCAAATTTACTCAGGGTGTACTCTATCCCAGACCACTAATAAAGATGTTAAACAGGAATGGTCCCAGCAGTGAGCCCTGGTGCATGCTGATCATGACCAGCTCCCAACCGGATTTAACTCCATTGATCACAATGCTCTGGGCCCGGCCATGAAACTGCCTTTTTACCCAGCAAAGTATAGGCCCATACAAGCTATGAGCAGCCAATTTCTCTAGAAGAATGACACAGGAAACTCTGTCAAATGCCTTGCTAAAGTCAAGATAGACAATATACACAATATCCTTTCTTTCATCCAATAAGCACATCGCCTTGTCATAAAAGTGATCAGGTTTTTCAAACAGGACCTGTCAGAAACTGAAGCCAAACTGACAGGCCTGTAATTTCCCAGAACATGTTCAGTGCCCAGTCCAAGGAAGATGTCAATACCTCAGATTCAGGACTTTGCACTTGTTGAACTTAAGTTGAACTTCATGAGGTTTATGTCAGGCCATTTCTATACTTTGTAATGACAAGTACATTCTGCAACAGAAAATTCCCTCTAGCTTTTGACTTTACTGGCTTCTCTTTTAGTCCTCACTTATTTACTTTCCTTCCTGTTTGTTCTCCTTCTTTAGCCTTAGCTGTAGATCTTTTCTTCTGTTTATAATTCCAATGCTTATTTTTCTGTTCCATTTTCTCTATAGACTGATAGGAAGCTTGAAAGTAGTATTTCTTTGTTTTCCTACATGCTTAAACTTGAAATGGCATGCTCCATCCAGAAAAAGGGTAAGCATTAACTGATGTAACTCGAATTAGAAGACTTTCTGTCTCCCACAAGTTGTGAGTATTCATAGGTCATGAACAGCCTGCAGCACAGAAATTATTCACTGAGAAAAGTAATAAAAAATTTAAAAAAATAAACAAGATTATTCCATTCGATTGGCAAGAAATTTGCAAATATTAAACTAATGAAATCAGTTTCATGTTATTTTATATGCTCCAGTTTTATAATACCACTTGTGAACTGTGTGATAAAACAATTATACCATGATTTAAAAATCATTAAAGTAGTACAAAGGCAAATACTCTACTAATGTGTTCAAAATCAGAGAAATATGGTGCATTTTTGGTTTGAAATATGGCAAATTCATTTATGGTGCATCCACATCTGCAGCTCCACAGTTTTTAAAGCCCTAATGGTCTGCTTTTATTTTCTTGTTAATCTTCAGCTCTGGATGAGAAGGCTGCTGACATAGAAAGGAGGTGACATTGTGCTCAGAAAATTCTTCTAGTACCCAGTCCATCACAGTCATAACTAAAGCCTGACATTCCATTATTAGCTAGCCAGCTGTGGGAAAAGGTTTTGCTTACCCACACAGACATGCCTCCCTATAAAAATGAAATGAAAACCAGCTTTTTTATGGCAGCTGTTTTCAGATGTCTGACTGATCTGTCTCTTTTGCTATGCAAACGTCCATAGAGGGAGGCAGAAAACCAAATCAATGGTTCTGCAGTAAAAGTGCAGAAACAGACTAGGAGCTTTTTTTTACTATTACATCATAATGAGAAGCTTAAAAGGGAGCTCATACAGAAGACCAACTTCTTAGTAATCATATTTAAAAGAAAACAAGACCTGCATATGGATTAACTTTCACTATTCCAACTCTGGAATTAACTAATCTATTAACTGTATATAACTGTATATATAGGGGGGTGAGGATGAGACAGGATAGGGATCAACCACTTGTCGAACTTTATATGTAATGAAAAATGTGGAGCTCATTTACTAAATGGTATCAGCATTTTAGTAGTTAAAAATATATGACACTGTGTTATCCATTATTTGATATTGCTTGACTAAGAGTGGCACAATATACATTGCTATTGTGCTATTCTCTCTCCAAACATCTTCTCATACATGATTCAGCCAGACAATTTATTATAAAAACTGTCATTAAAATGCACGCTCTTCTTTTTGTGTGGTCTCCATCAGCTTTTCCCAAGGTTTTCCATGCTAGTTAGCAAATTTTTACTATTGATGATTATTCAAATCGGAGTGTTTTAAAAGTCCCAGTCTCCAGGTAATCTTGCTAAATCTTTGTCTCTTTCAGGAAAATTCTGATCTCTTTTCTTACAACCTTGAAAAATCCTAATGGTAAGTATCTCCATAGCAGGAAGAGTAAGAAGCAGTAAGTGTCTCTATTTCAAAACTGTATAATTGGTACTACAAACCAAGCTTGTTTGCTCATAAGCCTTTGGAATAGTTTTGGAATTATGTATGTGAAATTCAATTCAATTTGATGAAGAATTTATAGTCCCATGTAGCTATATAATGGAGGTAACTGTACTCCTAATAAGCTGAGATTTTGAAAGGCAGACCATAAGAAACAAACCTCCAAAACATCTCCATGATTATGTCATTTGTTACCACCTGACAGAAGTTATTTCTGGTTCACCACATCACTGATAACAAAGGAAAATAATTTACACAGGTCAGACAGGGTATACTCAATTTAAAGAAGAAGAAACAAAATAAATCTGAAATTCTTGTTCACTCATATAAATAGTGCACAAAATGAGGAGAAAGGTGGGGCATAGAAGTTGCAGAACACTGAGAAGCATTTGCCAAGTACTCAATGTGAAAAATGTAAGCATAAGATTGCTCTCTCTAAATACACATACTACAAAGCATTTTGACAGTGTGAAATTTTCTGAGAAATCCTTCCAAGAAATTCTTAACCTCAGTCTTGCTCCTATCCTTTTTGAAGTTTGTGGTAAAACTTTCAGCAGAAGCTGATCATGACTTGTAGAAGAATTACATCAGTGCAGAATCCTTTGAAAAATCCCACTGCAGTGATACAGACCCTTCTTGTTCACTGAGCCACCTTGCAACATCGACATTAGCCAACACTGTTCTTGCTTTAAGCTGCAAAACAAGAGCAGTGGGCCTAATATTGGACCTGGCTAATATTGTTCTTGTTTCAGTCCCAAATAGAGTAGGGTGACATCATCTAGGACTTTCGCATCTTGCCTACTGGAGCAGTGAGCCTGGATTATTTGGTACCTTTTCATCCTAGTGCAAACACAACTATCTGGGGCAATTAGGCACTTCCTAGCTGTACCTGAGATCCCTTTTTCTGCTCAAAACAAAGGCCACTCTGAAAATTACTAAAAAAATCCTTAACCCAAATTGTGGCTATCATGGAAAAACACTGACACAAGTCAATCATCTTAGGTCCTATAAATACTGGTTTCAAGAGGAAGACTCTTTGGAGCTCTCCAGGATCACACCAAGCTGTAGGTAGCATCACACATCTCATGAAGGAAGCTGCTTTATCTGATTGATACAGCATGTTGCCAGCCACTTCTCTTCAATATGGGAAAAACCAAAATTACTTCAGGAAGGTATAATTTGACTCTGTCAGTAAATAGGTGGGAGAAGAACGCAACTTCTTTCATGATATTAGGTACCGATATTTAACATCTTAACAGGTTAACCCCTCTATCTGTGTATGTGAGAGATTTTGTGCACAACATAATTTAGAAACTTAGACTTTTACATAAACCTCTGAGGTGATTATAATTGATTCTTGATTATTGGTTAAGCTATTAGAAAACTGTAAAATATAGTTTTGTGATAATAGTGTTAAACAATCTTAAATTACTGTTATTCTAAATTACACCAGATCCATAATTATGTAATAAGCAACACAATGAAATCCCTTAGTCGTAAACCATTGACCAAGTCTGGGACTAGGAGTGAAAGCAAGGGGATCCACTCTGAACCTCATAACTCAATGGGAGGCTCTTCCTCAATCTTTTCTCTAATTCCTGTTCAAATCATTTCAGCCCATCCCTGATACAGTCTCCTCTATCCCTGATTTAATAATTTCCCTTTAACCCTGTATAAATCACTCCCATCCTTTCCCAATCCCCATATGACCCATCCACATAGTAAATAATAGAGTGAACCTTGCCACCAAATTCTGATAAGTTGTTCTTTTATAATGTATGTTAAAAATCTTGCTTTCCTGACACGTTTCTGGGTGATTCTTTGAGTGACCTTAAGACCTTCTAATCTCATCTGCGACAGTAGGGCAACAATTATGGTTTTGTTTTGGAGGAAAGGGATGATAACTAAACCATTGTATTTCGTCTTTCAAGATCCCCAAAGAAGACAATATAGATCAAATGCTAGATCATTAAATGTTTTGATGACACTTACTCTCTTGTCTTCTGTAGTTGGCCCAAAAAATAACTACTGAGCTGAAGATATTTTAAATTCTTTTAAACACATGTGGAAAAATTTCCAGGTTAGACCTCTGTATAAATCCATTTGTTATCTTGCATCAAATTAACTTTTCACATTGGATATTTGACAAGACGTGGGAGAAATAAAGACTGTGCTGTGGGTTTCTTATTTTTTATTTATTCATTATAATAATTTTAAAAGTAGCTGACAGATCGTGCAGAAGGATAAGAAAAATGCTCTTTTGAAAATAAGGTCAACTAAGCATGTAATTACTTTTTCAAATGTTCACATAATTGAACTTGTATATTTAAATAGCAGTTCAAATTTTGGTCATTGTGTTCATATTGTTCCACATTAACCATTGTGAGTGCTACAAAAATAGCACACACTCTTCCAAAACAATTTAAATGCTCCCAAGATGCTGAATGGTTGAATATCTTATAACTTTCGGTTATGAAAACTGTTGATGACTTTGTTATTCTAATGTCTATACAAATGGAAAAAAATGTAACAGGACTTTTGAAATACCAACAATGGTATTAAAATGGTATAGCTTTTTTCTGTGACAATCTTTCATCTCCTATTTATTTTCATTTAAAAAACAGAATTGCCACTCAAAGAACAACGAAAAATGGACAACTGAGGCACACGATTACTCTGCATGGAAGGACTTATACAGAAACACAAGTCAACTTTGAGAGATTTAATATAGTGTGGAGAAAAACAAAAAGAAAAACAATACAAAAAGAGAAAACCATTTGCTTCTCAAAGGCAATCTGAAATGTGTAAAAAAAAAAATTAGAATCTGACCAAATGGCAATGTTGCCATAAACCAAGCCTTAAAAAATTCCCCATAGAGGAAAACATTATTTCAGTTCTCATATAATATTTTTGCCTTTTGGGAAGGAAGTGACAGATAATGGGAAAGGGATACTTCAATATATGTATACAAGAGAGAATTTTGAAATTTGCAAATATATCAGCATTATAGCTTGCATTTATTTATCTTAATTGTCTTATACAAGCATATCAGAGTTCAGCATTTCCAGCTAATGGATAAGTTCATTATTTCAATACAAATGTCAAATCCCTGTAAAAATATACTGCCTATGAACCTCTTATTTTTCCCCGCCTTTGCATAAGGAATCCATTTTGAATCAGCTTACCTTTAAAAATTTGTCTTATTAAATACTATCCAAGCAAATAGATTTGAGATCTCAGTTTTTCATTTACTGAAGTGATAATATATTACAGAGGAGTTGCATATGTATTCTAAGGCATCATTGTTAAGGTACAAGTATATTGCAAGCTTTTCTTGTTACTACCAATTATAAAATATATAAATCCATATATATTTAGAGTTAATTAGAGATATCATCTTGGGAACAAAAAGATTTTAGCACAGTCTGCTAGAAACTGACCTGTAGGACTTTGCTCTGGAGAAAAAGATGCAACATTCAGAATCTATAAAGGCTGAAAGAATGGAGTCCCACATCTTTTATAACAAATATTAAGCCTGACTTTCTACTTTTTTCCCTAAATAAAAAATAATAAGAATGACAGATGGCCCTTCTAAAAGAACAGGCATGAAAAATAAACCTAGTTTATTTAAATTTCATAGATTTTTTTCTTATTTCTTAAATTATTTTACTACACTGTAGCAAACATCTGACTGTCTTTAATAATCTTAATTTCATTTAGAGCAGGTTCATTTAGAGCTTGTACCAGTATACACATTTCTTGCTTCCCTCCTCCCTCCCTCCCCTCAGCCCCCAATGATACTTGTTCTTGCTGCTTGTCTTTGAGACTTTATCTTTGAAATCAAGTTTATTATCAGAGAAAAATGAGATCATCAATTATAAATTCTTTTTTTTTTTTTTTTTTTTTTCACCATTTTTGCAGTGAATTTTTTTTAAGCGTATGTGAAAGGTGAAAACAACATAATCTCCCAGAACAATGATTTTCACTGCAGTCACACATGATCACATGAATAGTTAAATACAAAGAAAACCATCAGTCTTTCAGGGTGAAGCAGTCTAGTAAAATGCTTGTTAAATGGTGTAACAATAGAGCTATACAAACAATAATATTTAAGCAAACAAAAAAATTTGCAAAATAAAAGATAGTGGAATTATAAATGGCATTTACTGGATAATTTCAGGTTTTTTCTTTTGGAAACAAATTATGTGGAATAAATAAAAACAATTAGAGATATTTTTGTTTTAAAAGTATTTCTATAAATATAAGTATTTTTTTTCTTAAAAAAAACAACATGAAAAACACGACATTTTTGAAACAGGGAAGATGGGGTAGTTAATAGCACTTACACTGCCCCTAGAAAAGTCAACTGAATACACCTGCCCATTCAAAGTCACAAAGATACAGACAAAGCATTTGCTAAATAAAACACAAAAGTGGAATTTTCATCACATTTTATAATAAATATCAGTAATTATCAGGCTCACCAATCACCAGGAACTCTAGAGAGATCTCTCCTACCTGAGTAAATAGGAAAAAAAGGTGGTATATGATCTTCAAGTAGATAAATGCAAGATCATACATCCAGGAGAAAAAAAAATTGTAAAAGCAACTACATGATCCTAAAGCTGGGAGTAGCAGTTATAACTCAGGAAAAAAGATCCTAGGAGAACTGTTAGCAGTCATCTGAAATCTTCAATCAGTGCATGGCAGCCAGAAGAGAAAAAAAAGTATTGAGGGTCCCATTAGGAGGGTCAATGGCAACAATAATGAGAGCATCATTAAAATTTACTAAAAACTGCTCCTTAAAACCCTTGGGGTATTCAGGTGTAGCTTCTTGGTACACTGCTGAATGGGCAGGTTCCACTTTCTGCATCTGAAGAGTAACAGTAGACTTAGGAAGGGTACAGAGGAGAGTAACTAAAGCTATTAGGTTTGTCAGTAACCAGGTTTCTATATGCTTTCTAAGTTGTATTTCCCACTGAGAGAAAGAAGATTCTATTGAGATTCCCTGGAGAGATGGACCATTTGCCTCATAAAGTTGTTCATGCCTTGCGTTTTTTTAAAGCCCACTTTATATATGTGTTGCTTTATTTTTTTAAATACAAGTCCAGCAGTGATCCCAAGTTTACATGTTCACTGAGCCTTCAACAGAGCTTTATTTATCCTGAATTGGTGAAGACTGAGAGATGAAAACATGTTCATCTCTAAACTTTTGTATGGAAAGCCTGATAAAACTACAAAACCTGTCAGAACACCACATTTGCGTGTGATCCTTGTGCCTGGTTCCAATGATCTGGTTCTCAGCTCAGAACTGATCTGCTTAGGAAAAGGTGCTCGAAATGTCCTTTCCTGAACGTGATTTTCTTGAAATGAATGTCATCTCTGAAATCCATGCAGCACAGCTGGGTAGCAACAAACACATTCACACCCAGTGAGGCATCCTGACAGTCACAGGTGCCATCACTTTTTTGTTAATATCCCCACTTCCAAACAGTAGCAAATAATTGCAAAGGCTCAAAGATATCTCCCTGGTAAGATCAGTTATGAGTATTTACAGCATTTTTAAATTGCTGAGCATGATGTTATATGGCCTGGAATATCCTTCTTGTCAATTTGTATCAGCTGACCTGGCTCTGACCCTGTGTGGTGGGTTGGCCCTGGCTGGCTGCCAGGTGTGTACCAAAAATGTTCTTAATCCCCCTGTCTGTCTGCCCTCTTAATCTAGACAGGGGAAAGAAAATATGATGAAAGGCTCATGGGCTGAGAAAAGAAAAGGGCTGTAGGGGAAGAACTTGCCTCACCGTGGTCTTCACCATGGGCTGCAGGGAAGTCTCTGTTCCATTAGCTGGAGCACCTCTTAAGACTCCCTCTTCACAGAGATTGGTGGCTGCAATTGTTCCTCTCACATATTCTCACTTCTCTCTCTGGCTACAGGTCTTGCTCCCCTTTCCAGCCCCCCAACCCCACCTTCTTAAGTGTATTATTACAGAGGTGTTGCCACCATTGCTGATGGTCTCTGCCTTGGCCAGCAGCAGATCTGTCTTGGAGTCTGCTGGCTTTGGCTCTGTCTGACATAGCAGCAGCTTCTAGGAGTTTCTCATAGAATCCACTGCTTTGGTAAGGACCAAAAAGCACTTGGATTGTTTTCTGTTAATGTGCTGGAAGCAGCAGTCGGCATCTGAGCACAGTGGAGGTAGAGGCCAGCAGAGGCTAACACCCTGTAGAGGGTAACAGAAGCAAGTTAACAGCATTGGTACAGATGTAGTTCTTACGATCAGGGACTTGTGTTCATCATGCTATTTAGAAAGCCCTTTGTTTGGGATGGGGGTTGGAGAGAGCAGGATACTATGCAGAGTAACTGCTACAAGATTCTCAGCTTGAGATGGAGAGGAGAATAGCAAGCCAGGTGGAAGAAATAGTCCTCTGGGAGTTATGATCCACAAGAGACAATGCCACACTGCTGCTCCTGTAGATGAACTCTTCTTATTTAGAATTCCTTCCCAAGTTTGTAGCTTTCAACACTCTTTCTTTCATCAAGGGGATGTGGGAGTTCTTATTCCATCTGAAAATAAAAAGTAGGCTATTACAATCTCTGAATTTAGGGTTGTATTCCCATTACTTCACCAAAGGAAGAATCATATTCCCTCTCTTAATAAACCAAAACTAAAAGTTGCAAGAAATTGCCGTACTATATGAAAGCTTGCAGTTATGACAGAAAGTGTCTCTGTCACTGGAGACACTTTCTTGCATAGAAAGGAGATTTTTAAAAATTTTACTGTATAGTTTTCATGGACAAATGAGAAAATTTCAGCTTGTGTAGTAGGGTAGAGAGAACTGACTGGATTTCTTTTTTTTTTAGTTTTTTTTCATGGTGTTATTTTTTTTACAAAATATAAATTACTTGAATATTTCCCCATTTGCCTTTATGCATCTCACATCAGGCAGGAACTTGATTAAGTCATTGTCAGTCATAATGGGAAGACCAATGCTAAGACCAGTTTTATCAATCTTCTTCTTAAAGCTTATTTTGTTTGACCCATTGATTCTCTTTTAGTTACCTAGATTTTTTTCACTCCTTCCCTAGGCAATAATCAGCTTCCATCAGCTGCAATAAGAACTTCTATTCATTAAAGTGGATTTTAATGAATCTGGGTTACGAAAATTTTTAAACTATCTTCTGTACCTTCAGATGCTCTTGATATAAGCCTGTAAAGTGAAGAATTTGTAACTTTGAAGATGTGATATTTGAAGATAGCTTTAGGTCACTAACCAAAACTAGGAAAATTACTCAATGAACAACAAATGAAAAACAGAGACAATTTTCTGACTCTGAGTACATGATGGAGTAAGATATCAGAGGCTACATCTCCCTGTTTTCTGAAAAAATCCCTATGCCACCCATTGTGGGATAGGACTCACTTTTGTTAATGATTAACTCCTTAACAGTTGTACTGTTGGGTAATAAAATACTTTCCTAAGGTTGTGTGGGAATATTTTTGTACATGTACATAACATACAAATAAAAATAATTAAATTGTATATACTTAAAGGAATGAAAACCATGTATACATTAAAATTACTGTTTTAAATCTCCTTCAAGTATATTTTTACATAGTAATCCAGTATCAAGTCAAACATTATTCACTATTAATTGGAGCTGCAGAGACATATGTCTCTTTTTTGAGCACACACATGCCATTTTCTAATGTATCAAGAACAACCGCTATCTGACTACGGATGTGCACCTTCTACCTTTTTGGCAAAGATTTCAACATTTAATCACATTTGCTGTGAACAGACAACTGCATGGCCCTGGCAATTATACTATACACCAACACAGATCTGATTGATTGCTGAAGCAGAGCCCAAGACCTTAATTTAGAAGAGCACATAAGCTTGCACGTATTTGCAAATGTGTCCTTAAGCCTCACTGACACTGAAACAGAAAAGTTAAAGAGAAGTAATTTTGTGACGTTGGACACAATGACAGACACATCATGTCACAGGGTAGTGCCTGACTCATAAGATCTCAAGAAATTTCCTCTATAAAAACAAACAACACAGATTTCTGACAATGGCTAGCAATTGCTTAGCTACAATCTAAGTTTCTTTTTTAGAATGTCTTTTGCCATTCAAAAAAAAAAAAAAAAAAAAAAAGCAGGAAAATGGAGCCTTCTGCACCTCAAGCAGTGACCAGTCTTGGTCCTGAGTATTTGTTATTCTGGGTGTGTTTTCAGGTTTTACAGCACATTTAGAGTACAGGCACTTCTGAATACAAATGGTAATAGTTTTAAGTGAGAAAGATGGGAATGAAAACATAGATCTCTGAGAAAAAAAATTACAAAATTTACTGGTAACATCATCTGAAACAGGAAAAAGAAAAATCTAGGGAAAAAGGTTCAGGTCTTCATAGAAGATATTGCACAGTTCAGAGCTTGCACTGGAAGACGTATCATTATCTACAGAAGGAACAGAAATACCTGACAAAGATGATTGAACAGTGAAAAACACTCAATGTTGAATGAACAAAATCTACCTAGTTATATACTAGAGGTTATTGGTTCAGCTCTGAGTGCCTGCTTGGGGAGGCAGCTAGAGTCCCCCCTGAAAAACTTAAACATTATAGGTTTCATACATGTTCTCAGTATAATGTAGAGGAGTGGAAGCTCCTACACTGAGTAGGATGATGCAAGCCATTTTTCCCTTGCCCCTTTTAAAAAATTTCCTCAGCCCTTCAAAACCAGGAGGAAAATGTACTTTTCTCATAAACAGATAACATTTGCCTACAGGAATTAAGAATTTGGATTAAAATCGCTTGATTAAAGCACAGCAAACTACACCTGCCATGTGTTTGTGGCTTTACAGAAAAGAAAAAAAAAAGAAAAAAAAAAAAGGAAGAAGAAGAGTCGGAGAGCAGTAATTGTTCTCTCTACATTACTGAACTGCCTACAGAACACAGCACATGGACTCATACTGCCAATATCAAAGGGAGTCCAGGCAGATGATCCAGGGGATTCTGATGCTGTTAAAGAGACACATATACTAAGAAGGATGAGTAAAGGAGACAAATTTAGCATCTATATTCAGAATCATCAATCAATCAGTCAGAAAATATAGGGAACCAAGGTCTGGCGGCCCTGCAAGCACCCTGAATCATCTGCTGTCCCCTGGAATTTAGACACCACAGTAGGCAAAGTGATTAAACTAGTTACAGAGTGTGTCCTCTACCCAGAACAAAGGAGGACTTTAGTTTTCAATTGTTAAAACAAAGTGGTTTTAGAGAGAATCTGTCTTTCCTACTTTATAGTGTCAATATGAAATTCTACCTAAAAAACCCCAGTGTTATTGAATTTTTTACCTCTGTGTTTATGTTATTCGGATTTGGCTTTTTGCCTGGTCAGTTCTTGGTGCCCAATGAGAATCATCAAGGAGCTTTCACTATCTGCAAACTAAGGAAAAAAAAAAAGACCATCTGGCAGAAAAAGTCTAAAATGATAGTGAAGGCAAAAGCTTCCAACTACTGTTACCTGCTGTCAGAAATGGATCCTTAAGAGCAGATAAAAGCTGATCATGTCCCTGAAGTAAAATAAACCAGGGGATGACAAGAAAAGATCTTTATAGGGAATGAAAGGAAAGAGCTTTGCTTTGGAATCAGGCCATAAGGGAAAGTGCAACTAGGGATAATTCATTTTACAATCTTCCCCAGGCTGTATTAGTCCTCTCGCAATTTTGCAGAATAATAGAACTAAAATGTTCTTTCCTGCACCTGTGGGTTCAGCTTCGTTAGGTCTTTTTTTGTATACTGGCATTTATCTAGCAATTAGATATGTCTATTTTATCACTCAAAATGGACAGTTACAGATAATTATGTTAGTTGTTTTGATATCTGGAAGGATCAGCTAAGCTTTGGTGTGTACTGTGTTTGTTTCTTTAGGAATAAACAATGGCTTTTTTCTTTTTTTAGGAATTATGTCAACTAACTCTTATAAATTCAGTTGGTCAGAGTTGGAAATTGTTCTTAATAGGACTGATCCAAAGCCAACTCAAACAGCAACACTCTCACTGACATCACCGTTGCTGCCATCACTGACGTCAGCTGGCAGTGAAGCAAGCCCTAAGGGATCACAAAACAGTGATTATGTTTTTAAAAAAATACCAAAAAAATCATGTTTGTATTTGAATCTTGCTCCATTGCATATTTCTAGAGGTTAATTAAAATCTAAATCCCAGATTCCAGTGGTATTTCAAGTATCTAACTATACACAATTTCTTAAATACATATTTAGCTAAGAAAATGTGTTTGGAAGTAATTTTCTAACAAACTGTTATGCATATTATCCAGTTGTTGTATTTATGTGTCAGTTGATTTTTTAACTCCTGTCAATAGTTAAAAAAGAAGCCAAGATGCATTAAAAGTCCCTACCTTACTTTAACTAATCAGTTTAAATAAGAACCAGTGAAGTTCAGTCCAATATATTAAAAAGTGTTTATGTGGGATGAGCTGATGATCAATTTGAGAGTAGTTTTAGAATACCTTGAATGTCCATGAATACTGAAGAAATTAGTTGTTGAGAGAAAGATATTAACAAAACATAGGAAAAGGGATGCTGCAGCATAAGATCTCAAGTATGAGCTTACATATTTTGAGAAGATGGGCAGAGGGAAGTGAGAATCTGTCAAGAAAACTCAAGTATTACATGATGGTGACATGATAATAGTGAACATAGATCTCTGTCAAAATGCAAGGCATATATGATATGTTTGTTTGGGGTTTTTTTCTTAATGTGAAACATGGCAGCTGGATGGGCAAGAAATTATTATTAGGAATTTCATCCATTCTTATGATACTAAATAATTAAATATTAACAAGAATGGCTCAAGGCCTCAGCTTGAAGTACGAGGTGGATGTTTTCACCTAACCGGACTTGAGGAACTTTTTCTTAAGGCACTTTAAAAACGCCAAAACACTGCCCTAAGGGAATATTAAAATACAATTGTTAAAGGACTGTCAAAAGGACTACCATATAATATAGCTGCACAAAGGAAAAAAAGAACTGGATGAAAACCACAAATCTGCTAGTGCAGGTTAAATTCCTAGGACAAACATAAAATGAAGGGAAAAAATATTCCAATTAGTCATTAGCTTGCTAAATGAAACTGATATATTAGGGAAACAGGGAATTCAGAGCATAGACATTTCAGGAACAATTTAATCAGAATGATCTTGGCTTATATTTTTTTGCTAGGATAACAAAGGTTGTAGATTAGTCAGTCAGATGTTTTTTACTTCAGTAGACTTGTGAGTCTATCCTATATGAAAACGTCTCACAAACAAAGTTTTGTAAGGTGACTGCAAAGGTTTTGAAAATTCATCCTCAGAAGGCTGCTGTCAGTGGCCAGGAAACTGGAAAAATGCTAGTGCAAGGGTTTCATATGGATTACTTTTGAGAAGAAAAAAAATGTTTAACATTATTTCTATATAAACATCATTGTATTTACACAAAGTTAAAATATAAATATTTATTCTCCTGCTTCTTTGTAATTAGATACAACTATTTTTCTGACATAGCACTCACTGTTTTTCATCCCGTGATTTAAATATTAAGATCTTAAAAAGCTGAATATTTTACTCTAAATAGATTAATGGTAATTCCTCCATAAATGTTTCATCTCAGAATTGAAAACTTGTGAAACAGTGAATAAAACTCATGAGACAGTGAATGAGACAAAAGTGAATGTATCTTTATAGATGCTGTAGTGATTATAGTCTACCAAAGACAAATTTACTTCCCCTTCTATTTTGCAGTGATTTCTAATATTGCAGAGAAATATTTTACAGTCTTCTGTTTTTTTTTTTTTTTTTTTTTTTTTTTTTTTTTTTTTTTTTTTTTTTGGCATCACAGCTCTCAGTATTGTTTTTCAAATAAACGTCTTCAAGTGTGGAAGCAAATACCAAGGCTTCATCTCTCTGAAGGATTAGAATGGCCACCGGAGGGCAGTGCTGCTCTTCACCAATCTCGTTTTCTCCCCCTCTCTTCGGAAGGAAAAACGGAGAACTGTAACAAACCTCGGTTTCAGGGTGAAACTGTAAAAAAGACCGCCTCTACTGCTGTTTCTAGAATTGCACCAACAGCTTAGAGTATGGAAAACGCACAGACACATTCCCTCATCAAGCTATGTTCTGGATGTAGTCAACCAGTGCATAGGCAGCTATAAATCACACACATTGGCTTTTTGGTTCAATCATTTACTTTTGCCCTGGTTTTGACTATATTTAGTCTATGCAACTTTGATAAAATAATGTATCTCATCTTGAGCTACACAGAAATATAAAAATTTAACAATAAAGTGTATTACTGAAAGTAAAAACCTTTATTTCCTACTCTAGAGCACTCCTATTGCTGTTCTGCTATTGCTACACATGCGAAATTTTAGAAAACTGCTGAAAACATTTTGTTTCAAAGAAAAGTTGTACTTAGTAGAAGTTGTTCCACTATGCTTTGAACATTATGTTTTACTATAATTTCCAACATTACTTAGTTCTTTCATTCACATGGAAACTAATGAACACATATGCTATGTGAGAACAATTCTGCTTCTTAATAAAATTATTGTATTTTCGTAAAAAGATCAGGAAAACTGATTGATTTCAGATGGCTGCATTAGCACCTTGGGTATGAATCTTTCAATGAAGCACGTGCTCCAAGATTCACTATTCAAGTTCTTGAAAATAAAGTAACATCTTAACAAAAAATAATTCAGATTCTTTGTATTGTATCTTTCAGTTTAAGAAATATATAAAAAGGAGCAAAAGCTAGTGTGGTTTTTTTATTCACAGAAAGAGAGTTTCTTTTTTTTCAGCATTAAGTCTCACCTTCAGTACTGCACACTAAGATGAGACAAGCATTTCTTAGGTTCTCCTTTACCATCACCATACTGATGTTTTATCAACTTCAAATGTGCAAAGGACTATGATCACTTAGGCTTTCCATCACTGAAAAAATAAAGCTTCAAAATTTTTTTTTCATGGAAAACCTGTTTATGTAAACCAGTAACATTCCAAAAGATTTTCTATGATAGTGACATCGCCAGGGTGGTGGTGATTTTAAGCACAATTTAATGTAGTCTTCTCTACAGGATCTGTAAAAAAGTGCAAGTGGTAGATGAGAAACCAGGTTGAATATAAGAGAGGAGATTATGTAGATCATTATTTCTGGGCAGAACAGAATGAGTGCTGCCCTAAGAGAGTTATCATCCTGAAACTCCTATCCAGTCACAGAGGTTTCAGAAAAGGGTATTAATTACAAGAGTAAGGATGACCTGCTTGTGAACTGTCTGTTCCAGTTTGTTCATTTATTTTAATTGCAATTGCTGCTTGAAAAAACATTTATAGGGAGAAGTTATCAAATAAATATACATTCTTCCACTTATAATCTGACTATATCTTTCTCATTTTCTTGCTCATATCACCATTTTCTAAAGGCTTTGGGTATTGAAACTATAACTCCCTTTTGGATAACTGCAAGGGTCACTCTAGATTTGTTTTTCTCTCTGTTGGCACCACCTGAGCTGCTCACAGCTGCAGAGACAAGATCTGATATTAAATTAGGACAAGTTTTGCATGGTAATGAGAAGAATGAAAATTCGACTTGGTGAATCTTCCAGTGCTTTTATATAGTCATCTTCCAACCTGCTCCCCCGTTCCAGTTCAGTTCTACTAAGATCACTGTGTACTCCATATCTACTGGGGTTTTTCTGGTTTTCTTTTTGTTTGTTCATTTTGTTTTAGTTTTGTTTGCTTTTGTTTTGGTTTTGTTTTTTTTTTCTCCACAACAAGTCCTACTACTTTTCTGTGTTTTTCCATTAACATGTTTTTATACTATTGGATCACATTCAGAAGCCATGAGCAGATAGACACTCGTAAAGAATTATTCTATTTAATTTTCTTACTGACAAGATATTTTAAGCTGACGGGCTGCAATTAATTAGTATATAAAAACATCTAATCTCACTTTTCTTAACCTTTGAACACCAAGCATGGAGATCTAAAGAGCCTTAAAATGCTGTGTCATTTGCAGGACAATAGCCTCCTGCAGGCAATAGCTGCCTGCAAAATATTCTTTGTATCTCAGATGTTGTTAATTTCATCAACAGCAAGGGATTTGATTTGAAGTAAAATAAGAATATAAATAGCTGTGAGTTTAGAAATAGTATCTCGGTACTCATATCTACTTATGTCTTTTCTTACTCTTCTATTGTTTCAGCTTTATTTTAAATTAAGGCTCATTTTTTCTTTCAATGAAGTAATTTGGAATCTGTTGATATAGCTGTAGGTTCCATTAGCACATGTAAACTCCTCTAAATTTTTGTATGCATTCATCTATCTTAATCTCATTGTCTATGTCGTGCTATGCTTTGATTTTGCCTCAGAAGTTGCTGTGACTTGAAAGTAGATTTGTTAATCTTGTTTGCTTGTTGCTCTGTACACAGCTTCAGTGTGGATGGCAGTTCACATTGCTAGAAATCTTGTTATGGGTGGAAAGAATCACAGCTTATACATGGAGCCAAGAATCTGCTGTTAGTATAATAAAATCTTAACAGTCTAATGAAAATGAGGCAGTAGTTAATCCAGTTCAAACTAATAAAGAAAAAACTGACAAAAAATACCCTTCCAAACAGCTATTTAGCTATGCTTCCTATGTGTTACGCTCACCTTTCCTCTGGCTTCTAGGGCTACTGCTGACAGCTTTCTTAAGGCAGAGAAATGATGGGTGACATCAGCATTCCAGATTCTTCTCAGGAGACTGATGCTAACGGTGGATTTTTTTTTTTTCCCCCCTGACTGCTCCTTCCCCTGTGCTCTCAGGGAAGTGTTGAAAGCTGCCCCACAACCCCATGTTCTCAGGAGCTGCTCTCCTGTCAGGGACTGCCTGGTGCTCTCAGCCCCTTCCCCAGAGGCACTCAGAGGGTGGGAGCTCGGCCAGGCAGGGCAACGGGCCACGGGCACCTGGTAACCCCAACTCAGCCCTACTGAGGCCAAGGGCATCCCCCTGGGATCCAATGCAGCCCGATGATCAGCCCAGCAGTGCCAAATATAACCATATTTGAAGTGCAGGAAGTAAAACTACACTGAATATGACTATTCTGTGCTTCATTTCACACAGAGTAGAACCGACAAAATTGATGGGAAACATTTTTTAAAATAATATGGTGGATTGAAATAATTGACTTAATAGAAAGTTTTTAATGAGCATAGACATTACTTGATGAATAGTCTTCAGGATATACTCAAGAGATGTCAAAAATGGACTTGCCTAAGAAAGGTAATAATCAGTTTATGAAGAAAAAATATGTTGACATTGCCCACAATAGCAGATGACTGCAAGTCCTGTCAAAGAAATTCTGAGCAGTCATTGAACAGCTGTCATTCCAGCTTTTCCTGGGCCAATTACCGTATCCCAATCAGAGAATACTGTACTTGAATATTACTTCTAAAATAGCTTTCTTTTTGAAGAGGCTGAAGTGGTTATCTCGCATTATTTTAGACACTTTCAAAGCATTTGAGATTAATACATTAAATACGGGTTCTCCCGTGTGGTCTGTGGAAGAAGAGAATGTCCTTCTGAATTCTCATTTAAATAGAGAAAGCATTATAGTAGGCAACAATCTCTTCAGATAGTTTCAGAACTTTTTATGTAATTTTGTTCCATTTCAGTCCCTAGGCACAGAAAATGGATTTATGTAAGGCAGAATACTTTTCTCACTAGACCTCTGGAAGTACTGCATTTTAACTGAGGGACCACTGGAAGATGAAAACTGTTAGATTATCAGCGTAGCAAAACCAGGAATGTTATCCAGGCGCTCATCAAGAATTTGGTGATGACTGAGCTACCCTTCGATGAAGAACATTCTTGTATAATCTCCACTCTGAAGGTCACTAACAACATAAAGTTCACATGAGATGATAAAATTCACAAACTATCTAAATATTTCATGCAAAATAATACAGGATATGATATGCCTTCTGAGATATACACTTGCTAACTACCTTAAAAGCCAAAGTTTTCCAGATGGGCATTTTCACTTCAATTACAAATTTTGCAGTCTGACAGCTGCAGAATTTCAGACATTTTTCCACAGCTGCTCCATAGATTCTTTTTGGAAATGTTATGGCAGCATAAGCAGAAGTGCTGGAGAGTCTGCTGAGCCTCTTTGATTAGTGATTCTTCAGGGGTACCTGGGTAAGCTGAGCACTCCAACCAGCAAAGTATTTGAATAACCTGATGATCTTCAATGCCAGTTGCCCCATATATACATTCATAGAAGTTAGGTTTCATCAAAATAATTTGCTATTACTCTTCCTATGATATGTAGGTAGACTGACATATTAATAACACTGATGACATACGAAGACAGGTTTTAGTGTTACTGAACAGAATGAGCAAAATCTAGGTTTATTCAGAATTACTAAGTTTTATGATAGATGTGCACGCATCTAAATGGTGGGTCCCAAAGATATTTTAAGCTATTTTGCAATGTTCCAGTCTTTCAGGAATTTCACAGCCTTACGTACAACCCTGCTAATACAAGTCAGAGATCACAAAAAACTGCTCTTTACCAACTCTATAAAAGTGCACCAAGGACACACTAAACTCTGGGATACAAGGGTAAGCATTTTTACCTTTTCAAACTGTGTTTATTGTTCAACTAATCTCCTTTTTAAAAAAAACAAAAGTTCCTTCAATTTAAGTTAAGCTTTCTGGAGCTTTGTGATCTGATACGACTTCTGAAAGGATCAATCATATCTTTACATTTCAGTCAGGTTTTCAGAGTAACAAGACCCTGGATTTTGTATGCAAGGTTTTCACTTAAATATTTTTATTCTTCACCCAAGATTTTTACCATTTTTACTTCCATTAAAATTCCACATGATTTTCCAAAAGAAATATGGTCCTATCTTTTTTTTTTTTTAATCCTTTTTCCTGACTTTTTTCACGCTCTTTATATTACTTAGACTTCATTGCACAGATTGTATTCAAAAAACCTCTGAACTCTGTGAGTTCTTTCTTTCCAGGATCTGGGCTTTTGACTGTATAACTCATCATGTATACCTCATGACTGTATAACTCTAACTGGTCACTGAACTCCTGCTTTGGTTTTGGCCTAACAGACAGCTCATGATAAAGTTTGATGTACGATGGGTGCAGTATCATTAGGTCACAGCCAAAGCAACACTTTGGCTCGGTGCAATGGACAGGAAGGTACAGAGGTCACTCTGCAGCCATTATCCGCAATTTGTTGTCTCTGACAGATATCACCTCCTGCATTCTTGCATAATAATTCTCTGGATTTTTCTTCGTAACCAAAGGGCTCTTCAGAATGATCAGAGGGCTGGAGCACCTTCCCTGTGGCAGGCTAAAGAAGTTGGGGTTGTTCAATCTGGAGAAAAGGAGGGTCCAAGGTGTCCTTACAGCAACCTTCCAATATCTGAAGGGGGACTACAAGAAAGCTGGGGTAGAGCTTTTTACATGGGTGTGTAGTGAGAGGACAAGGGGAAATGATTTAAAATTTGAAGATGGGAGATTTGGGTTAGACATTAGGAAGAAATTCTTTAATTTGAGGGTGGTGAGACCCTGGCACAGGTTGCCCAAGGAAGCTGTGGCTGCCCCTTCCCTGGAAGCGTTCAAGGACAGGTTGGATGGGGCCTTGAGCAACCTAGTCTAGTGCAAGGTGTCCCTGCCCATCCAGGGGGGTTGGAACTTGATGATCTATAAGGTCCCTTCCATCCCAAACCATTCTATGACTCTATGATTCTATGATCCATTAACTATTGGCTATGGTATAGACCAAACTTCCAAGCTGGAAGGTATAAATACATTAGCTCATTAAAAAAATCTTTTGAAGCAGACCCAACATCAGCTGGACTGCTGAAGCTTTCATGCTTCCCAGAGCAATGCAGGGAGGAGGAAGAATGCACAATCTCACCATCAGCTGGGGAACCAGTTAGCTCATGGACATGCAAGATACTGCTTAGAGAACTTGTAAGAGAATTTGTGAATTAAAGAAGTAATGAATCAGTGAATTAATGTGTTAGACTAGTCTGTACAAAGGGAACTGAGACATTATTTGTCTTGTTTGGGTTCATTTTTGCTAATGAGTTCATAAAATAAAGCTTAATTTGCAGAGTACATTGTCCTGTAAATTTGCGATATACAAACAGACTGTGACAATAATGCTCTGTAAAATAAGACCTCACATTCCTCTGGTGCATGGATGGTATTGTGCTTAGAACAAATAATAATACTATGAACATTCATATTAACTTGATTATTAGTTATCATTAGTAGCAAGAGTCATGGGGTCAGTAAAGTTGTTAATGATTTCTGCATTCATAGAGCAGGTGGAAAGGCAAGATAAGACACCCTTGGAGCAATTACATCCATGCTGGCATTGCACAAATTTGAACAAAGGTTGGCATATCATATTATAAAAGTCTAAGATGGTTCCCAAGCAACCTGTTAAACATGCTTATAAAGCACTGTGCTCTGTACTGCCTATAAAGTAAATATATCTGTCCTTGCCCTGGTGGGCAATTTGTTTTTTACTTTTTCTGCTCATTCACTCAGTCTTAAACTTTCAGAATGAAGATGACAATCCCTTGCAGCCTTAGAGCTTCCCCCAGCAGTCCTTGCCCTTCCTTCAGAAACTGGTTAATATTCAATGGGCTCATCTCCCCTCTCAGGTTTGGGAAGGTCAGTTTTAAAGATTAACTCTCAACTGAGACCTTCCAAAACTCATCAGCATTTTTGTTCCATTTTGAGCTCTCCTGAAAAGGATGTTGGAGCAAATCACACCTCCATCACCATTCACAATCCATCAAGACCAGCAGCTCAGAGAAAATTTGATATTTTTTTGGCTGGATATGAAATATGCATTATTTACAGACATCTTAGACGAGAATTTCTAAAGTGATCAAGTTTAAAAATAATGCTGGAGTTCTGCCTCCCTTTATTCCTCCCAGTGCACAAGTTACTAATGGGATTTCAGAGACCGTGACCTCTCATCATATCAATATTTGATCAGGCAATAAATGTGGCTTGCTCAGAAACTCAAGGCTGGCAGAATTCTCAGTTATGTTCTGTATGTTGAAATACTAGTAAACCATTCTAGGGTATACTGGTGATACTACACAAACTATGCTGTTCTGTTAGCCCCTATGCATTCTTCCTATAAAACATTGTATCTGAGTATCTCAGGGCACCTTTACAGGCTGGTGCCCTATGAATGGTTGTATTTCTCTCTCACAAGCCTTCCCCTATGATCCTGGAAGAGATACCCATTTCTGGGAAAGGCTGTTTTACTAGTGCTGACTGTCCCCTATATTAGTGTAGTTTTTTATTATGGAACAAGGTCCCATTGTAGTAAAAGCTGCAAATACAGAAAAAGAGCTCCCAAAATATAAAAGGCTCCAAGCTAAGCATGACACTGTCAATAATTACAGACATAGGAAAATTAAAAGAATATGAGACATTTCGGTCTGCTTAATATGTGTTGATGGCAACACACTAAGATCTTAATAGCTGCAAACAAACTGAGATTCCAGAGGAGTTGTGTATCAAAGAGTAAGACCACAGAGGGTGTACAAAGAAGCATTCAGAGTGGGGAGTGGCTACTCTAGTGAGTAAACAATGTATAGATTTTTCAAGGAAAAAACCAAAACTGAACAACATCTGAAAACCAGAAAAAATACTGAAATACTGAATCATCTTCTTTTCAGAAATACAGGATTACTCTCCATTTTCAGCAGTGAATTTTATTGAGAATAACAGCATAAAAAAAGAATTCCCATGATACCAGAACTTACTCTCAATGAGAAATGAAGCAGGGAGAATAACCCTTGAAGTGCTGTATTATTTAAGCACTGACATGTACAATCATATCTAGTAGTTTTTCAAATAAAGATAAATAAATAGCATAGTTTTCTGAGTCACACTTTGCAGGGAGCATATTATGAAACAAAATTGTGTACAATAACAGTATGGGACCATCTTTCTCTGAGTCAGCTTTGTCTAATAAACAAATCTGAAATCATTATTCTTGTAATTTCAGCTAGCAATCAGAACATCTGGATAGTGTATTCTTGGATCATTCCTAACAATTGTATTTCTACATGTATGTACAATCACACTTAAGCAACTTCATCCAATTCAACTTTGCTTTCAGCTTAGAGCACAGCAGCTTAATTAATCGTGGAATGTTAATTCTGCAAGGTATATGTTTCAGTCAAAATACTTATTGGTCTTCAGTTTTTGTGGCTTATTGTCTGCAAAAATATTGTAACCAAGTCAATCCCACTCCCTTCTCAAAAAAAAATTATAGCTGAATAAAAATCACTTCTGCTGTGGAACCTTGTGGAACATATTTCGTAGATGGGAGACAAACTTTGATGCACTTGACCTAACTACACAAAAAACAGAGTACGGGAAAATTTTGGACAGTAGGGAGATAATTACACTTTTTGCGTTAGCAATTCTACTCAGATAAGGAACATTCAAGGCTAGAGAAATGAACAAACAGATTCAAAAAGTACTGACTTGAGGTCATTCATCATTATTTCATACCCAGTTCTTCAGAGAAGCACATTGCCTTGAGGTTAGCAGAAACAGAACAGACAGTAAAACAGACAAAGAGGAGGAAAGAAGGCATTTTAGAATGAGGCTGCAAAACATAATAGACATAGAAAGCAGTAATGGGGGAAAGAATAATGAAAAGACAACAAAACTAATTCAGATGATAGAGACCTTGAACAGCTAGCAGAAGGTTCACAAATATTTCAGGCCAGTAATTCCAGCACCATGGTACAAATATCAGTAATGATATAAGCCTGCCACAAATAATTTATGACTCCCCACCAGCTCAATTTTGTCACTGTGGCTACTTACACTAGCCAAACTATGGTGAACTTACACTTCAATGATTTCTCATGTTGAAGAAAAATGTAATTTTAAGTAATTTCTGTATGAGGGACTCACAATATGAAAATATTCAAAGAAATACTAACTCACTGGTATTTTGAAGAATGTGACAGAGGATTTAGAATAGTTTGTGCACAGTTACCTTTTAATAAGAATATTCCATCTATTTGTATATTTTCTTCTATGTGAGAATGAAATTTTTTCATACTACATTTACCAAAATCTCCATCCTTTCTTTTATTATCATGTCGTTTATCAAGATGTGGTTAGACTCAATAATGGAACATAGCCGAAGAAGTTACTGTTTTCTTATTTAAGCAGTTACCTGAGACATCACCTTAGTTTGGGAAACTGGCTTTTATACACTGTCATCTTAGCTAGATAACTCAGACCTGCAGAAGTTCATGGTTTTTATAATCAGGGAACACTCCTTGGGCAAAGGGATATTTGTTCCAGTGATTTCAAAAAATACAGAATCAGTATTTTCTGTATCAATATGATACAACAGGCTTTGAAATAAAATATAGCTATAATATTTTGGTGGGAGAACAAACTCTAGTGTAGTTGTAAAATTAACTTTCCATAAACAATTAAAAATCAATTATCAACTGCATTTTTGCCTGTCAGCCAGTTCCAGCAGAAGGTTAAGATTAGCTGGGAGACACGATTTTCTATTTGGTTGCAATGTAAGTGACTAAGTGATAAAAAAATTAAATTGCCAAATTGAATTAAAAAAACCCAAAAAACAAAAAACAAAACACCTCTTTTTTTCACAACAACAGCAACAATATCAAACAAATATGAAATTATTCCTGTGGGTGGCACTCCTGGACTGTCAGAAAACTAGTGACTTTTGAGAACTGTGCCTTTGATTAAATTTTAGAGGAAAATTCAGATCTGTTTGTTCCATACCCACAATATATTCAGAAGGCAAGATCTGAATAGCCAAGATACTCCTAAAGTGACTGCAAATGCTCTTTATTTAATGTAGGTAAGCAGTTTTCATAACCTCTGCTCCCAGTCAAACAGTCACAGGTATGTGCACAAATAAAGTATTTATTTTGATGAATGAGAAACTAAATATGCTAGGGAAGCAGCAGAGAGATGCTATTGCAGTTCCAGAATGGTTTATATTGTATATGATTAAAGCAAGAGTCCTGGAATCAGCTCCTGTTGCAGATGATGAAGTGAGTGCATTGTCCTATTGCAGGTAACACTTTGATTGTGGCTCTTGCTTCCTCTCCCTTGACATCTGGGGATTTTGGGGTTAATGTACAGGGATGCATGTTTTATGATGGAGAAGGGAGAGACAAAGAATACAAGAAAGAATACATGAGTGCCCATAAATTTGCCCTTTTGCCTAGCCTAGAGTAAAATACCCTCTCCCTTGGGGATGGCCAGGGTCCCTAGCCTCACCTTGGATGATGAAGAAAGAGCACTTAAGGAAAAGCAAAATGAAAAGAAGACAGAGACATTTCCACAACCTATAATAATAAATGAATTTGTGAAAGAGTAAATACAGAGGTTACAGAGAGAGAACCATTTGAACAGAACTGTTTGACACTGACCAGCAGGCAAGAAGTAGCAACTTCATCCCTGCCTCTACTGCCCAGGAGGATTCACAGAACAAGAAGTGAAACAAATACTGGCCACCAAGGAAAACCCAACATATACTGCTCATATAATTCTCAAGCCTCGTGTTTGTAAGGTCCTGGCAAAACACTGCTAGAGTTAAAAGAAATCACATTGAAGGCTAGACTTCATGTATTTCTTCACATATACTCACAATTCCTCTTTCCTGTCCCATTTTTTTTTAACACAAGTAACAGCTACCGGATATTACTGCTGTTGGACATACATCCAAGGCAGGCAAAAGCAGGTAGTTTTGTTAGGTTAACAAGTTTTGCTATAGAAAGCATGCAGCATTCAGAGGTTACATCCCTTCAGATCAATCTAACTGCTGTGACAAATAGGATCATTTACAGGACAGTGAACAAACACACACTTGTAGCTATTTGCTGCAGCCGAGTGATAAATTCTAATGCCCTGAATAGAGACAGTCTATAATCTATATAAGCAACCTGCAAATCAAGATAATAAGTAGCCAAATGAAATTGCTAGTTCTTCAGTGAAAAATTTCTTGAGAATAAAGAAGGCAGAGAAATTAATGAGCAAATGTCATCTCTGCAAGGAATAGTATAAAACAATTTAATAATTAATACTTCAAGGTCTTGCTGGCAGGAATTGATCAAGAGTAACATTTTGTGAGAGCACTGTGAATGAACATGCTAGACTTCCTTGCTGCAAGAGTAAAACGGAGCTCTTGTTAAAAGAGTTCAAGTTCAAAACAATAGGCTTCCTAGATGTTACTCCAGAGAAATCTGTGTTCAGATTCGTGATAAGTACTACCCAAATACACATGCCAGCAACTATTTGCTTCAGATAAGTACCATTCTGTAAGAATTATCAGGTTTGTTTTAGCTATAAGAGCATTTCTTCCAAATAAGGAGATGAAGTCAAATTAAAATACTTGTGCCATACTGAATATTCATTCTTCAATTACAACTTAATTTTAAATGATCATTAAGCCTAACATCTTTAATAAAAAATATTCCTTACTCTTAGAAACTCATTTAAGTCAAGTGGGCTGAAGAAGAGATCTCAACAGCAAGAGCTTATTGAAGAATGAAAACTAACATTTTATTCAAGCAGAATTTTTATCTTCACAGCCAGCCTAACAATAAATTTAAATATATATAGCTCAGCAGGAATTACTTTAGTTAAAAACCAAACTCCATTTTACAAGACAGTAATGACAACATATAAGAGAGCTTCTTTCAATACCTCCAAAAGAAATTTTCCACATATTTCCATATTACTGCCTGCTTCAAACAGAACTTTACTGTTCAGACATTCAAAGTACCCTCACAGGTATACCAGAAGCATGATTTCCTTTACAGGGAACTTTTACTAAAGCCTTATTCACTTAAATGCCTCAGAAGCCTCATTCACTCCAATATCTCAGCCTATTGTCAGTCATTTCAGACCGGGAGATTCATCACTAATCTTGTTCTCACCAACAAGGAGGGGCTGGTGGGGAATGTGAAGCTCAAGGGCAGACGTGGCTACAATGACCATAAGATGGTGGAGTTTCAACATCCTGAGAGCAGAGGGGAGGCCACGCAGCAACCTTGCTACTCCGGACTTTAGGAGAGCAGACTTTGGCCTCTTCAAGAATGAGAACCATGGGATAAGGACCTGGAGGTCCAATAAAGCTGGGTAATATTCAAGAGTCACCTCCTACAAGCTCAGAAGAAATGCATACCAACAAAGAGCAATTCAGGAAAAAAGGCAAAGGGGCCTTCATGAGTGAACAAGGAGCTCCTGGATGAACTCAGACATAAGGAAGCCTAGAGAGAGTAGAATGAAACACATGTTGCCTGGGAAGAACACACTGGGAAGAAGAAATTTTGAGAGCAGCCAGGGAACAGATTAAGAAAGCTAAAGCCCAGATAAAGGCCAGAGTTAAGTCTGATCAGGGATTTCAAGGGCAATGTGAAAAGCTTCTGTAGGTATGTTGTTGATAAAAAGAAGGCTAGGCAGAATGTGGGCCCTCTCCAGAAGAAAACTGATCTGGTCACATGGGATATGAAAAAGACTGAAGTACTCAATGGCTTTTTTGCCTCAGTCTTCACCAATGAGGGCTCTGGCAACACTGCCCAAGGTGCAGAAGGAAAAGGTGGGGACTGGAAGAAGAAAGAAGAAACACCCACAGTACAGGTAGGTAAGGTTTGAAACCATCTAAGGAACCTGAAGGTCCTCAAGTCCATGGGACATGATGAAATGCATCCATGGGTCCTGACAGAACTGGTAAATGAAGTTATTAAGCCACTGTTCACCATGTTTGAGAAATTGTAGCTGTTTGGTAAAATTCTCAGACTTGAAAAGGGGAAACATAAGCCCCATTTCTAAAAAGGGAAAGGAAGACCCATGGAACTACAGGACAGACAGTCTCATGTCTCTACCAGGCAAGATGCTGGATCAGATCCTCCTGGAAACTATGGTGAAGCACATGGAAATAAGGAGGTGATTGGTGACAGTCAACGTGGCTTCATTAAGGGCAAATCCCATCTGATAAATTTGGTGGCCTTCTATGAAAGGGCTAAGGGTGGATAAGGGAATAGAAACTGGACTTATGCAAAGTATTTTACACTGTCTCACATGACATACTTGTCTCTAAATTGGATAGACATGGGCTTAGATGGACAACTTGTTGAATAAGGAATTGTCTGGTTGATCTCACCAAAAGACTTGCAGCCTACAGCTTCAAGTTCAAGTGGAGGTCAGTGGCAAATGTTGTTCCTCAGGGTAATTCTTCCCCTCCCCTCTGCTCTTGTGACATCCCACCTGGAGTACTGTGTTCAGTTTTTGGGCCTCCAACACAAAAAGGACATGAACCTGTTGGAGCAAGTCTAGAGGAGGGCCAGAAAGATCAGAGGCTGAGAGACTTGGGGTTGTTCAGCCTGGAGAAGAGAAGGCTCCAGGCTCCAAGCAGCCTTCCAGTACCTGAAGGAGGCCTACAGGAAAGATGAGCAGGGGCTTTGTATGAGGGCATTTAGTGATGGGATGAGGATTAAGGGCTTTAAACTGGAAAAAGGTAGATTTAGGTTACACATTAGGAAGAAATTATTTACAGTGAGGGTTGTAAGACACTGTAACAAGTTGATCAGAGAAGTTGTGGATGTTCCCTACTTGGAAGTATTCAAGGTCAGGTTAGGTGGGTCTTTGAGGAATCTGTTCTAGTGGGAGGTTTCTCTCAGCTTGTTTCCACAAGGGAGCTGCTACAGGTCTCTGAATATCTTTCTGGCCCTCCTCTAGACTTGCTCCAACAGCTTCATGTCCTTTTTGTGTTGGAGGCCCCCAAACCAAACACAATACTCCAGGTAGGATTGAATTCTTTGGCATCATTTTTTCTACTTTCATTCTTTGTTACTTAACTTAAAGCTCGACAGTGTGGTAAGTAAAATATCTGTTGCAAATTCTTTTAAAAACTCTGGCAATGTAGTATCCCTTGAACACACTAGAATGGAAAAAAGACACTGAAGTTTTGTGGGCTTTTTTTAACTGAATGTCTGAGTTATTCTCATTACAAAACCAAAAATAAAATCACAGAACTTGCAAATAAACAAATATTTTAAATTAAGGCAGATATTCCCACAGGATTAAAAGCTAAATTATGAAATAAATAAATCCTTACTCCACAAGTACCTTGATTTTATCCCTGTGTCTATAAAGGCAGGCTCTATTTATTTCCATGGATACTCAGCAATACTCGAAAGTCATTATTTGATTACCACTACAAATCTTCAGCAAAATAAACAGTGAGGTGACAGTCACAAACAATTCATAATCCACCCTGTTTTCACCTAAGTGGAACAATGCATTCTTTTGAATTTAAACTTTGTTTCTCTTCGATTTTACTTCTGCTTGACCTCTAAAGACATTTGCTTTTCTAATAGCTACATGATTGCAGTGGATAGACACGTCTTCTTTCTATTAATCTGTATTTATACATGCTAAAATAATGGCAGAGACCTGACAGGGAAGGGAGATTAAGATTTAAGCCTAGTAATCAAACACAGCTTTTATTTCAAGCTTTTTGCTGATTAAAGGAACTGTCTGAAAAAAATTACATTATCATTTATTGGCATAGAAATTGGGCAAAGGTGACAGTGGGACAGCATAGCTTTTATTGAATTTGAGAGAACTGTCAATTTGTTAATTTTTATACTGTAAATTTTACTAGAACATAAACTAGTTTCTGCATAAAATAATAAAAAATAGTAATAACTTTAAAAATTGTTTAAACTTTCTCAGTAGAAATTGTTTTCTCTAGAGCTACTACAACCAGTAAGGTAAACAGATTTGAAGTCTTTACATCTCTTCACCTATAAGAACTTTGAATTAGACATTTTGAAAATCCCTTTGATGTCTGGTATGCTATAGAATACATACATGCAAACAAAAGCTGAGGGCGTGTGAAAAGTTTATGCTCTCTCTGGCTCTACTACATCTCCAGAATATCTCATGGAGCTTGGAGGACAGCTAATATGTAGTGGAAATCTACCCTCTTCCAGTTTAAAGACATTACCCTTCATCCTATATACTACATGCCCTTGTGAAAAGCTCCTCCCCATCTTTCTTACAGGCATCCTTCAGGTACTGGAAAGCTCCCTGAGGTCTCCTGTTCTTCAGGCTGAACAACGCTCTCAGCCTGCCTTCACAAGGGAGGTTCTCCAGCCCCCTGATCATCTTTGTGACCCTCCTCTGGACTTGCTCCAACAGCTTCATGCCTTTTTTTGTATTAGAGGCCCCAGAACTGGACACAGTACTCCATGTGGAATCTCACAAGAGTGGAGCAGAGGGAGAGAATCACCTCCCTTGACATGCTAGTCATGCCTCTTTTGATGCAGGCCACGGTACAATGGGCTTTCTGGCCTACAAGTGCATGTTTACAGCTCATGTTGAGCTTCTAACCAACCAACACCCCCACACCCTTCTCCTCAGATCTGTTCTCAATACATTTTCCACCAAGTTTGTGTCTGTGCTTAGAATTGCCCTGATCCAGGTGCAGGATGCCTCCTGGATTATGAGGGGTTCTTCTTCTTCTCTCCATCCTAATCTTCCAGCTCAGGAGGCTGAACACCCTGTGGGTAGTTGGTCTGATAGTTCTGACCCCTGAGGAATGCCTTTCATCACTTAGCTCAGCTTTGAACTGCTGACCATGACTATTTGAGTGCAACCATCCAACCAACTCCTTATCCACCAAGCGGTCCCTCTGTCAAGTCCACGTCTCTCCAATTTAGAGACAAGGATGTCGTGTGGGAAACTGTCAAATTCTTTTCACAAGATATCAGTCGCTCTTCCCTTATTTACCATGTGCATAGCTTCCAGGAGGATCTGATCCAGCATCTTGCCTGGTAGAGACATGAGACTGTCTGTCCTGTAGTTCCATGGGTCTTCCTTTCCCTTTTTAGAAATGGGGCTTATGTTTCCCCTTTTCAAGTCTGAGAATTTTACCAAACAGCTACAATTTCTCAAACATGGTGAACAGTGGCTTAATAACTTCATTTACCAGTTCTGTCAGGACCCATGGATGCATTTCATCATGTCCCATGGACTTGAGGACCTTCAGGTTCCTTAGATGGTTTCAAACCTTACCTACCTGTACTGTGGGTGTTTCTTCTTTCTTCTTCCAGTCCCTACCTTTTCCTTCTGCACCTTGGGCAGTGTTGCCAGAGCCCTCATTGGTGAAGACTGAGGCAAAAAAGCCATTGAGTACCTCAGCCTTCTCCATATCCAGTATCAGCAGATCTCCTATTTCCTTCTGGAGAGGGCCCACATTCTGCCTAGCCTTCTTTTTATCGGCAACATACCTACAGAAGCTTTTCACATTGCCCTTGATGCCCCTGTCCAGATTTATCTGGGCTTTACCTTTCCTAATGTGATCCCTGAATATCTGCACAATTGTGTTCCTCTTTCATACAGTCCTCTGTGACTATGGTCAGTTCCAGACATCTCAAAAATATGCTCTGTGGCTCAGAAAAAAAAAGAAAATTAAAGAACAAAGGTAAGTGTTTCGGTTCCACTTACTGATAACAAACTTTCCCCCTTTTTCCCTAATTTCCCTGACAATGAAGGGGCTTCCCTTTGTATTCTGCATTTCAGAGAAGCATTCAGGCTGCTTACAGTCTTCTACAAAAGTGAATCTCAGTTTCAGAAGTTTCATTTTGATGGTTAAAATAATTTAATTTGCCTGACATTCAAGCCTGCTGTCTATTCAAAATAAGCAGTATATCACTGTGGTAATCAATACAGCTTTCCTTGCCCAGGCAGATGGCCACAAGAATGAAACAAGATGCATCCACGACATAAATTTCAGGAATTCTCACTTTAACATGTTGTTCACTTTTTGGATGGGATAGAATGTGAAGCTCACATCAATCATAAGGGAAATTAATGCGTTACTGTCAATAATGCTGTGCAAAGTATTATTAGAGATTATTTGGAAGTTTCTTTGTGGTCCCTTTAAGGCTTATGCCATATGCCTAGGGAAGAAAGAAAAATATCTTTCCTTTTGTCAGCAAATTTCTTGATGGGCTGGAAGAAAGCAAAACCAAACAGAAACAGTAACACATAAACTTGTTATTTAGCTAACAAAAAAAAAGGCACCTAATGGGGTAACATAGCTCATTCATTATTTTTATTGGTCTTGGCGATGCTTAGATTTTTTTCCTTTATGTTTTTTTCTTAGAAATAGCTCTACTTGCCTTTCAGAGCACTAGCTAGTAACGTGCTTCCATGCCCTTCAGCTTGGAGATAAAATACAAAGCAACACAAGTCACATTTGTATCAGCAAGACAAAGGCTGCACAGTTCTACAAATCTGCAGCATTTGACTCAGAGTGTGAAGCTGGAAGTGGAGGAATTCACAAGGCCTAGTGGACAGAGATATTTTTGGGGAGGACATGTAGTTTACTTGATTGTGGCATTTCTCTAGACTATTCCTGAATAAGGGTTTTCCTGCTGAAAGCATACTCCATATTTATTTCTTTTCCCCAAGAGATCCAATGACTGGTTTACTACTTTATTCGCAATGGCAGTGCTATCTCTGTAGTGCCATATGAACCTCTGTATATTTCATCAGAGAAGGCATTTATACTTAAGCTTTTATATCACATTTCCCTAGGCTCTCTTCTTTCAAGTTTGCTTGCTCAGTACTTGAGCTTTTAGGAAGTTTCAACATCATTTAAATAAAATGATTGCACATATGTGAATGAGAATCTTTGCTAACATCCTGTCTTGCAGTATCCCTGCGTTATACAATCCTCAAACATGCATATGGAGATGAACTAAGGCCTGTGAACACTGTTACTCAGATTCAAAAAAACTTCCTCAACAGGACAAGAAAAAATCTGTTCAACTGACAGGTACTGACATGGTTTCCTCAGCTTTCAGACAGAAAGATGTATGTGTATTCTGTGAAGCTCATCTGAAATAAATCCAGTGTTTCTAGATGTGCTGCACATGTGCAGCACAATAGCCTTGTACGTACATTAAGGAGATATCCAAAAATTTCACAGCATTGTTAAAATGAACTGCACAGGAACTAGCATGCAGCTGGGAAACACTGATCACTACACAAAGTCCTGCCATCTGCATTTTTCTGTCACAAAGTAATATGGAGGATATAAACAAATTGGAAGCCCATGAGACCAAGAAATTATAAATAGAGTTGTAATTAGTATTACCTTGCATTGAATTAAAATATAAGAGTACTAAACCAGTGTAAGAGGTAATGGCATATACGTTTTGGATAAGTAGTATTTTACCTAAATATGCAAGCAATGAGACCACTAAAGAAAAAAAAACAAAATTGCTAGAAAGAGGAAAAGTTAGGCATAAATAGGTAGAACTTAATCCCAAATACACCACAATGACTAGCAAAGCCAAAAACAAGATAAGCAGTACAGGGAGGAAATGAGACACCACCTTTTTGGAAAGGAATAATAGAATAAAAATGTGAGGCAAAAGTAAGAAGAAAAACAAAGGGAGAGAAGCTCACTTTGGTTTCAACCTTACTTAACCAAAATTTACAACAAAAGCAAATCTGAAAGTACTTAAACATTAAAAGCACGTTTTAACATGCAACAAAATATTTGCGGATTCAACTTGAGCTGTTTTCAGCGATGGTGAGACATTTTGAAATTTATTTTTAATGTGATTACATTTTTCAAGGATTCCCCATCACTTTAATTTGGCTTTATATGCATTCTTTGAAATAGCAGGTACTGTTGACCTGTACTATTCAAAATTTACTTTATAAATTAGAAACAACTGTATGTTGAAATGGGAAATGCAAAGATTTTCTGAGCAGCTGATAATATCCAGTAGGAAAAGCAAGATGTCCCATTTAGAGGTGTTATTGTCATTACTGTTTACTACGTTTAATGCATCAGTAAACAGGCTGCTCCAGTCAGTGCTGTATCCCCCGGGTGCAATCCCATTTCATGACAGGCTATATTTAAACACTTTGCTTAGTGATATAGCCTGACTTTAACATAAATTCAGTGCTTGCTATACCAAACTAGACACAGGGTCCGCCTGTGGGGAAAATGTAAAATTTGCCTTTAAATCCATTGAAGAGAAAAGCAAGGAAATAAAAATCAGAGGGTGTCAAAATATTTTGTCCCTTGAAGGTAGTGAATGATTTATGCAAACCAATTTACTCTTTGTGTTGCAGGCGTTAAGCAAAGAGAATGCTCGCTAATGAGTTATCAAGAGAATGGGGGAACAGCTAAATGGGGAATCTTTTCAGTGCAGTCAATGGTAAATTAGGCCTATCAGGATCACAATAAGAACACAGAGAGTAGTCAGTATTAGGTTAATTACCTTTGTTGACTGGAAAGGTTGTAATTCAGTTGGAAACAAAATAAGAAAAGCTTTGAGTCTCAGTAATTTTTTGTATTTCCAGGCAGCTGTCACATATTTAAACTACAAGATGCTTTTTAATTCCACTGGAAAAAGCAGAGTAAAAAGAAGAGTAATATTAACCTATATTATTAGAGCATTTGATAATTATTCTCATGCCAAATACAAGGAAGAGCATGGCAGGCAGAAGTTCCATCTGAAACCTTTCATCAGTTTAATTTAGATTACGTTAGTAAATTATTCTTAATACTTCAAAATATTTTTCTTATCCTAGCTCTCAAACTCAAGACTTACAAACCATGTGATTCAAAAGTCACCTTTTGTTGTGTTGGCTGATTGTAGCATTTTTGCGAAGTTAAGTAATTAGCCATCTTTGGGAAAAAAAAAATATAAAAATCAAGAACAATATTTTCATAACAACCTTCCTGTTAAATCCATTATTTGCATATGACAAAAGACATAAAGGAAAAAAAAATATCAAGAAAATATTCTCATTAGAAATATTCACTATATGGTATTTTTTTTTTTTTTTTTTTTTTTTTTTTTTTTTTTTTTTTTTTTTTTTTTTTTTTGGCTTAGAAGTTCAGTCATTGGTGGTGTCTGTATTTTATTTGAACTTATTATGTATCCCCGCAGCACTAGCATTGCCAAAGAATGCTATGGTAGGACTTTTACTAAACTGCTAATGTAAATAAACAGGAGCTAACCCCCTTTGAAATTTTGTAATATGGTTTTTGCTCACCCTTGGGACCTTTAGTTATATTGCACATCTGAGTCAGACCTGGCAGCCATCTTTTTGTTGAGCAGGGAATGTCTCAATCTGTTATGCCAAAGCCAGATGGCTATTTTTTGCAAGTGTTTTACAGCTTAAAGTGGAAAAGTCCAGATTCTGTGCCAATGATTCAGCCCTTCAAATCCTTGGGTTAGGGTCAGAGTTGTGCAAATGCACAAAAAGGTGTCTGGGGAACTGGGTATGTTTCCCATAGCTCATTAGTTGCCTATAATTTAGGATAATCAGAGAGGATAATGGCTGGAGGGTAATTAGGGTAAAAAACCGACAATAATCTAACAAGCAACAGATGACTGCCTGGAAATCTATGAAGACATGTTTGCGTACTCTGGAAAATATTCTTGTTTACAATCATATCAGCACAGATTTAGTATGTGTCAATGCAATGTTATATAAATGATACTCTAACATTTTATCTTGCTTTCAGTGGTTGCCACCAAGTCAATTGCTAAAAATTATGTGCATGCTTCAAGGTATTTTTTTTCTTAAAACATCTGTGCATGTGTGATATCAGCGGTGACTTTGCTGCTAATTCCAGTTATCCTTGCATAAACTCTTGTAAAATATTTTCTTAACCGAACAGAACCAAGAGTGAATTTTGCTGAAGCATTTAGTTGTCACGAGTGAACAGAAAATATATTTTATAAGCCACAGAAAAGGCTCATATCTCTGTGGAGCTTTCTTAGAATTATCTTAAGTGGTGCCCAAAATGGAATTAAAACAAGCTGTTTAGTACGTCCCAACCCTCATTTAATCAGCATATGTTTGCAAAAGTACTGCTATAATTTAAAGAGAGAGAAAAAAAAAACAAGATACAATGAAAGATCATTGGTAGTCACTACTGACAGCTGGAGGTTAGAGTGCAAAAATCCTTTATAAGTTCTGTTAAGAAGCAAAAAAGATGAATGTCTAAATACTGGCAGGAAAAAACTTATCACTGAACAGCCACACTATGCTGACATCTCTGCAATGCAATTTCAACTCAGGTCACTTCCTATTATACACGGTGTTATTATCGTTTACTTTTCTAATATATAATCATTTATCAGAAGCGATTTCAAGTGTAACTTTTCAGACACAGTAAAGAAAATAGTATATTGAACTTCTTTACCCAGTGTCACATCCTACACAACGTGACAGAATCCCAGTTGTAGCTATTGCATCTATCTGCCATGCAGGAGCATTATCAGCTGTCATGCTTTTGCCATAACCTAGGAGACTGGAGGACTATGAGCTTTCAATTAAAAACATCACTTTCCAATGTGAGCCCAACTGAGAAGGATTAAAGGTTTTGAAACTAGAGATTATGGAAAGAAACATCTCCCTCGTCATTCCAAAAAACTAACTGATATAAAATTTAAAGGTATTAAAGATTATTTTTTTTTCCTTTTTTCAATGCACAATTGTCTTTTTTTTTATTTATTTGTTTTTTTTAATTGATTAAGCCATACAAAAAAACTAGACCAAACCAGGTTCAATCCTGTAGTCTGTGCTAGCAGAGGAATCTCATTAAAGGAAGTCACTTCAAGTGCTGCTTTTTGGGAAGGAAGATATCTTTTGGTAGCTCAAAATCAATCGAGCAGCAGGCAGTGCAGTTGTCCAGATTAGGCAATAAAACCCTTTCCTTAGCTTCAAGATAGATGCTACAAGGCTACCATGTCTTCAGTCATTCCTCATTTGTCCTCATTTACTTTTATAATACTGATCACAATCCAAAACAAAGAGAAATTTTAATGAGGATGAATCTGAATCCCCATTAATTAGCTCCTACAAGAGAGAATTGAATCTGCAGAGAATAAATTGCATTTTCTTAAGTGGAAGCTTTAACCAGAACAGTTTTTCCTTCAAGAATAGAGACATTTGTGCCCTCGGAGAAGTATTGCAGTCCTTCTCAGTAATGGTCTCAAGCTTGTTTTAATTTCCACCAACACTGCAACACAAGGCTTTGTGGTACTACGAGGAAAGTTTGAGATATTGGCCTTGGTTCAAAGACTTGTGTTCAGAGGAGAAGGAAACATTTTTTATTTTCAGACTTCTAATGACATGGTTAGCTATTCTAATTTCTCAGTTGAAGCTTAGATATTGGAACAGCTTTATCCTTCACTGGATATCCGGTTAACAAAGAACCCTCTGAGGACAACACTTTCACAGCCATGATGTTGGATATTAATACAATGTAATATGCAGACATAGTATGCAATGTAATATAAAGGGACATTTTTCTGAGCATGGCAATAGAGTATCTTTAGTTGTTTATTCATCTACACAAGAGACAAAGTTTTCTATAGAGCCCATTGAGATATTACAATCACAACAGATATTGATCTGAACAGTCCTACACAACTGAAGGGTATGCAACTCTATGAAAAACACCCTATTTATGAAAACAAAGTGGCAAGCACATCATTGGAGATTTCCTATGCAGTTTACTTTAACATTCTTCATTGTTCTTTACTCCAGTAGCTGGGAACTATATTGCAAACACCCTTCAGCATCTTGAAAAATAAGTTTTTTCTCATATGATTAGTTGAAATTTATTATATAACACTGACGAACAAAGCAAAGCAAAGCAAACCTCCAAAAATTTTGTTGTGCAGTATATGTTCTCCACTACAGGAGGAAAAAACATTTACAATAGTCAGTTTATAAGATTAAGAATGATAAGATTTCATATTTTTCTTATCCCTGTGGCTTTATATACCTAAGACTCTAAAGCAGATTCCATGGGGCTTTTGAAGCTAAACAGCTTTTACATTGTTACTTTTTTGTTGTGACAGTCCAAAATACCTTACATAGATCCCTTGCTATCCATATCCATTTCCATTCAATCATCAATTTAGAAAATGAAAGAAATAGAACAATCTGAAAATGAAAGTTGGCAAAAGTATGAAGGAAAATAATTTTTTCAGAGTTTGAATTTTTCAGAAATTAGAAGCCAGGACCCTTAGTCTATAATTGCAGATTATACAGGAGTACCTTAGATTACCTACAGTTTAAAACCAGGAGGCACAGAATTTATCTTCAGTGAAATTTATTAATCAGAAATTATAATCTTGTTGTAAATAGTTAAAATATCCAAATAAACATAGTTAATTGTTTAAAATGTGTTGTGACCATTCTGATTAATAAAGTTATTTAAGTTCAGAACAATGAGATATAGCATTGTTATTACTCATTTTATATACTCTTATAAAACACGATAGCCATTGTTTGCTACAGTCTAAAGGTACAATTCCAACAGCAATTATTTCATTCTAGTCTATCAATTTATTCAAGTTTTTAATTTCTTGCATCAATGATGTATAAATTTATTCCAACAGAATGACTCTGCACTTGCCAATGCAAGACCAAGTGTGTCCTGCACATTTTATTAAATTAGCTAGCTCAAAAGTGATGTCCTCTTCCAAGATAAAAGTATTGCATGACCTTTACCTTCTTCTAAGTCTAGTATCTACTAGAACAGTCTAAGAAGGAAGTTTCTATCCTCATGTTCCTTACAATATGCTGAAGAAAGAAGGCATCTACACTAGTAAAACCCCACCTTAAAAAGTCAAGAGTCACAGCTTGATAAATTATACTAATGGCGTAGTGATATATTTAGTGAATTAAGACACCACCTCATTTTGCTGCTTTTTGTAGTTGCCAGCTTTCTCACACTGTTGCTATGAATCTGATTTGCAGATATAAAAGTCACATGATTTGAATTCCATCTTTTTTATGTTAGAGATTCTGATTAAGGTTGATAAAAGATTTTAAAATACAGTTTCTAAAATAATCAGAAACAAATAACAAAATACCATCAAATATATTTAAAATATTTCATAATTTATCAATGATCTTTTTATGTTGCTAGTTTAAGTATTCAAATTTACAAATACTAAAATTTTAAGCTTTTCTATGCATGCCACCTATTTTGTACCACTTCACAGCAGTGTTCTAACCTTAGTCAAGGCTTCCAGATGTTTTTTTTTAGTAGCTGAAAAAGTGCTGCCTAAAATCAGGGCTAGTCTTACAAAAACAATGTGTAAATATCCTTTTCATTCTAGTACATCCTCAAATTGTGCTTATCTGTAGCTGACTGAAAGGTAGATATATTAAAAAAGATAAAGAGCATATTTTATGGTTATTAATCTACTTTAAAGTAAACAAATATTTTTTCAGTACTCTTATAATGTTCATTCACACACTGAAATATTCATAAGCAATTGCTCAGTTCATGTTCACCAACCAATTTTCCTTTTTTTTAATCAATGTTCTCTAAAATTACTCATTAATATTTAAATTAAAAATAATCACAATTATGCCATGGAAGTGACTGGCTTCTATTCAAAGCTATTTAGAAATAATTAGGACATCAAGACAGCTGTTAGCATTGGGAAAGTATAGTTTCAGTTATTATTAATTCAATAAAACTTGACTGATACAAATGAGCTCTTGGTCTCAAATGTGCTTAGGAAAAAAAAATGCTCACAATAATGTAGAAGCTAATATTAGAAGCTAGTATTATAGTAACTATAAATAAATATAACTGTGGATAAACTATATTTTTTTTCCTCTGAGTCTTAATAGTTCATGTGTTTCCTGAAACTATTAACAGGTGTTTCCACTGTTACACCAAAACAGATGAGAAGTAGTGCGTCAGATCACTAGCAAAAGTGTGATAATTGACAAAAAATTTTTTTGTTTATCTGAGTGCTATTAAACTCACAGGTAATGATTTCTTTTGATTCTGTAATTAATATTACTTGAAAATTACAAACTAAAGAAACTAAGAAGTGCTTAAGGCTTTCAGGCTTATCAGTACTACAGTATGTCAGATAAGTGCCCACAATTTTCTGCCTTCTACTTGTCTCACTTTGCTGTCTGGTCTTCCTGGAAAATTACCAGCCAAGAGCCTCAGTTATCCAGCTTCTACAGCTGGCTGCCTGGAGTTTCGGAGTTGCTAATACGGGTCAAAAAATAATACTCTGAAAGTAGCAGACTCAAGGAGAAATTTATCTAGTATGTACTGTATATCTTATTTAAACTTAAAAAAAAAAAAAAAAAAAAAAAAAGAAGTTCAAGAAACCCCTCTGGACAGACATAAACCCAGAGTTTAATTTTTAAAGCTTGTCATCTAAACCACTCTATATTAAAAATGTTATATTAAGAAATCAGCATTGCTTTAAGAAAACCTGACAAAGATTGAATGACTGACTAGGAGGGAATTAAAAAATACCTCTTTAATCCTTTTAGAAACAGCACAGTTTCCTGTTAAATATGCAAGTTATGTTTATTCCATATTTTCTTTATATGTTTATTTTTTTTTCTGTTTATATTTATTCCATATATTCCCTTGCCTCAGATTCACATTCCCTTGGCCACTCCTCAGGCACTACTGGGTCTTGTACAAACCAGTCAGGTCAGGGAACAGCTCTGCCTGAAACCAACAGCAACTACTTCCATTTCCCTTCCCTTATCTTCCTGAACAGACCTATTGCTAATATTACAAGCATCAGAACTAGAGCTCCCGAGACTTTCCAGGTTCATACAAAGAATTACATAGTGCAAGGATATTCATGCAACCAAAAGAAGATGACCTTGAACATGCTGAAAGTTATCTTATGGCTACAGGTTCAACAATTATTCAGAAGTGCTTTCTCACAACTATAGTCAAAGTCCAGGAACTGTCAAGGAAAACAGCCATTCAAAACAACACTAAAAAGACGAAAGATTGATAACAGTGAAGGCTATAATTGTATTCATTATTGTATTTTGAACAGGTATTTCACATCCAAAGAGCTTAGCAACCTTGGAACCTGATGAAATACAGGATATAAACACTGAGTGTTGCTTATATCAAATCACCTGGCAATGGAAATTCTTTTTATATAGTTACTGATGAAACATCTCACTTTTATACCATCAGTGTTGAACAGTTGGCAGATAGGTAGTATTAGGGGAGTTCATTCAGGAGGTGCAGGAGCCTCTCCTATCTCTTTTTATTCTACGCAAAAGATTGCTAACCCATATTTAAAGAGTGCCATCCGTTTTTTTATGCCTTTTGAAGATAATCAAATACACTGCTTTCCACTGACATTGAAAAGTATGCAAGGAGAACAGTAAAAGTCTGTTTTACATTAATCAAAAGGAGCACTCCAGTTACAGCACTATTAAAAAACTTTGTAAAGTCCCTTTACAGGCTCAGGGAAGTCCCAGATCGAAATAAGGTGAGCAAAGATCGAGCATAGCAGTAGTTTAATATCTGCTATGTCCTCTGCTGGGTAAATATATGCTGCCCTGGCAAGAGAATGGAATTTTATGATCTAGTAATGGGTCTTTTCCTTCTCTAATTACTACCTCACAGGGGCACTGTGAGGATTATTTAGTTAATGTTTGCACAGGTCTCTGACCAAGTACTGCTGAAGTGCTAAGCATTACTATCATCATACAATTATATAATCAGTCCAAATTTGAGTAGCAGCAAAGTAAGTTCCAGTTCCAATTATGCTAATAAAACTGCAAAGGGACTGTACATCCAAGAAGTTCCTACAATACCCAGTGCTTTTGTGGTGCCTTTGAGAATCCTCATTATAGTGTCTTTCTCCAACATTTAGTAAACACATATTTACCTGGAGCCTGCTGTGAACTTCAGGTTTTCTCCTGTGTGGGGACAATGCTGACTTGTACAGCCCTGAAAGAACAAATGGCCAATACAGAAATGCTAGACATATATGTTTGCATACATATATATATGTAAGGAATATATACAAAATTAACACAAAGATCAGGTTAATTCATCTCCCATTTATATAAAGTCTTCACCCAAGACTCGTGATAGCCTTGGGAGAGAGTACAGGTGGTGGGTTTCTGAAGCTTTCCCATCTGTGTTTCACTGAGAGCTGTGGAAGTTCATCAGGAAAAAAAGAACAGCAAAAAACTGGAAGGAGAAGTAAATTTCTTCTCTTAAGTACATGAATGGCAATAAGTCTGCAAGCAGATAAATAGAGTACTGTTTATAACCCTTCATTTCTGGGCTTCAGCTTTACTTTAGGATAAGCTGTGATACAGATAGGTCTTGAGCAACTGGTAGTTCCTGTGCCAGTTAGTAAAAAGAGCTAAGATGATCCTGCAATGCTTGAGATCAGAGCTTGGGCTCACATGAGCTGTCAGGAACTGGACTAAAAAAATCCAGAACCCCTACTCAAACAAGCTGATCCCACTGTAGCTAAGGACTGGTGTACTCCCATTGGCAATATTAGTAGAAGCTTCTCTCTTCAACATGGGAGCAAAATCTCAAAGAGGAAGGAGCTTTCTCCTCTCTAGCATCAATCACACATTATGGAAACAAGAGGTCCTTCAACCTACTCCTTTACTGTCTTAGCTGGTGATTAAAGATCAAGATGGGTTATCTTTCTACTTTAGTTTGGAAAGGTCTGTTGGGATTTTATTGTTGGTTTTCTGCCCATTTCTTTGCGTCATAGTTGGTGGCCTGCTTCCTAGGATTATTATCACTACATTCATGACTCAGGCATCTGGTACACTGGACACTGCTCTCAGTTTTTCCCAGTGTTTTCCTCTGGTTTGTATAGTTGTAGACTACATACCTGACTAAGGAAATTATATGTGATAGATGTACCTGGGAAGAAAAATGCAGTATGTATTCCAGGACATCTTCAGAGGTAAAAGCCTGCTTCACAGTTGTGGGCAGTGTAAGCAATTCAGGCAGGTTTTAGGTCCTGGGTTTGCAGAATCACTATTAAGAAAGCAAACAAGCCTACTGAACAACCTGTGTCATCTCTGTAGCTGCTATTTACTGCATTTCTTCAACAATCTCTTTCCTCTTAAGGAGACTTTCATATTTCTTTAAACCTTCTCCCATAACAGATTTAAGAAGATAAGAAGATAGGGCAAATCACATCTTCAAACCATTGTATTGGTCCTTGGTTTATTTTCTTTAATTTCTTTTTCACAACTAAACTATTTTTCTCTTTACTACCAAAGCTCCTTTTTCAAAGTGATTTTATTATTGACTTGACAATACCTTCAACCTTACAATTTAATGCATGGAGAATGTAGTTTGAAATTACTGTTTGGTATCGCAGTTTGTATCCATCTCCAAAAACAGCAGGCCAGAGCTCCATACAGTTGAAGAAACCCAGAGAAACTTAACAATTAATAGGAGAGGAAAATAAAAAGTTTTAAAATATTCACTGGCATAGTATATATAGATGTAACCACATATAAAGTAAAACAAAACTGATAAAAAACTTGGCAGTTCTAGAGACCCCAAATGAATTCTCTTTAAGAAGGTGTGATAAACTAGAAAAGTCTCAGAAAAGGATAATGAGTTTCAGGAGAAGCTCCCATACCACAAAGATCAAAACACACCTTGAGTCTTGAGCTTAGTAAAGAGATGAGACAGGGTGTGAAGAAAATAAACAATCAAAGGTGAGTAAAAAAAGGAAATGAATCTGTCAGCAAGTTTAAAATCTCAAAAGTTACAATGGTGCAAGTATGATTAGACTACTTTATTAAACTACTATTATTACTATTGCCTACTTAGCTTTAGTTATCCTAAAAGTAAGGTTTCAGAGTCCTGATGTGATTATCCATTAGTACTGTGAAGCATAGTTTTCAGGAGAATTGAATGTTCAGCTCCAGTTTTAAACCAATCTTATTTACCTCATATTTTAGGGATTACAGAAGTGCAAATGTTTTTGTATTTATTTGTAAGTCAATATAATTATTTATTTTAATACAGAACTTCACAATAAACTAAGTAAGTTATAAACTTTTATATTTTCATTTAAAAAAATACCATTTTTAAAATTTTATTTTCAAATCACACTTCCAACTGAGAAAATCATTATTCAAACATTTACCTGCCCATAATTTCAACTAACATGAGCTAATATTCTCAAGTAAGACATCTTCTTAAGAAAAACAGGAAGATTAGAAGAATACTGTCCAAAAATAAGCTTTTCTGCTCGTTTTAAGTAGTTCAGTTACAGGACAGGCAGTTCTTCTGAGCACTAAGACAAATCAAGTGGATATTTAGGCAATCGAGGGGCCCCAATCACAGTGTGTGCTGTAGAAGCCTGAACCATTTCAGGAAATGCTTATGAGGTGGTTTGGTAAGATTAACAGTCCAAAAGCACAACAAAATACGTGAGAGCTAGAAATTTTGAAAACAATTTGAAATGCAGAGTTCAGCTCATTCAAGACTCTAAAATCTGCAGCAGAGGGAGAGGAAGAATGGTAATACAGTGAAAGTGGACACTCTTCAGCTAATATTCACAAAACTTGCTTGTTTTCTGACAGCTCCAGCCTAACATAAAAGCATATTTGACAAACCACAAATTGAATAATTTCTCATTTTATGTAAACACCTCTGGCACAGAAAAACACTTTTAATTTACTAATAAGTTTTGAAGTTCTGTAATACAAATTATCAAGACTAAGAAATTATACTGAAATTAATAACTCCTGCCTATTCATAGGAAAAAAGTAAACACCGTGGAAAAAAAAAATAAAATAAGTTCTGCTAGATGCAGAAAGGTGATGGTTGCCATTCTTGCTAGAAGAATCTCCTAAGGCTTCTTTCTTAAGACAGTCTGAAACAAAAAATATATTAATGCAGAATGATTCATAAAACTCACAAAAACATCAATATATCATGGTCTTTAGATGAATGAGTTTCAGTTAAATAGTAATGATGGATTAAATGGGTTACGTATTTATTTAAAGGAAGTGATTTTAAAAGGAATCAGAAAACACCACTGAATTATCACTGCCTTCTGAAAATTTTCCTTACAACAAAACAATTTTTTTTTTCTAGAGGATTTCAGTGCTAAAAGCTTTGTGTGTTCTTTTGCTAGTTCCATAGTCCCAATTTTAAGGTGCAGATAGTGAAATTGACTATAACAGCGGTTTACTACTCATGCTCTCCAGAGTTTTAAGTTCAAATTGAACCTATAAAAAGGGGTAATTAGTCCTTTCTGGTTTATTGCTGTTAGGGGAAAGGAAGCAGTTTCTGCTAACTACCAACTAGACACCACTCCAGATTAAATATCCTAGATTCAGTACCTTATACTGCCTTTCAAATACCAAACAAAGGTTCAAAGAAAGTAGGAAATGTCACCTTCCCAAACATAATGGACTATTAATTATGTCTTTGCAGTGAACTTTCTCAGTGCAATTAGTCTACAGACATGAAGATCATTCTTTATAAAAGACTAAGGGCTGGAACAAGTTTAATTCCAATTTAAATTGTGTTAACAAGAGTGCATTCAGACAGCTGAACAATTATCTGATAAGCAAAATATGTGTAATGAAGCAGACAAAACTGACTAATTTTAAAACAAGCATGGGTATGACGCAATATGTTGTAGGGGTTTTCTGTTGTTTTGGGTTTTTTTTTTTCTAACATGGATACTGTTGCTTTCCTATGCTACCCTTTAACTATCTAGTTCTCTGTGTAGAAGAGAATATAAACAGTAAGTCACATATAGGTATAACAATATATGTAGTTGCATTTGACACAAATTTGACAGCAGCTTTGGAATGGGTATCATTTGGGGTCACTTAGTAAAAAACTGCACAGGATATTTCTTTCCCCTTACTTTGATACCACCCTTTTCATCACTAAAACTGAGTGCCAATTGCCCTCATGGTGGATGGTAACTGAGGGCAAGCAGGAGGTCCCAAGGTGGAATTTTGTGTCACGGTTTCTCTGGTGGCAAATCTCATTTAAAAGATTTCTGACCACTTTTTCCCATACCTTGCCTTTTCCCACTGAGTTTATCACACACTAGATAATACTCTGTAAAATGAGTAAGTGACAAGTTCTTCTGCAGAATGTGTCACAGAGAGAGCTGCACTGATTCAGCTGAAGGGGGTATATATTTCATCAGGAAGGGGAAAGCTAGAAAGTGAAAAGCTTCTTAAACTTATCTTACTAGTGGTGAAAGTATTTTCAGCTTTTTACCTTGCTTTCAGTAATAGTATCTTCAAGCATAATCAACAACTAGATGGTCCAAGGCCATAATTTAAAGTATTTCAGAAACATAGGGACTGGGCCTTTAGCTTTCAGCATATTTTAAAAGAAATAAAAATAAGACAGTGAAATACAAACTTACAGTATGTTTCACCTTGCAATATTTGTGAATCTTAGCAACAGTTCAGTGATTTCTAATTCCTTATTACATAATGTGTTCATAATCTTTACTCTTCAATCATTATTTCATACAAAGGACAAATGCTGATGTCTATCATAAAATTTGTAATTGATCAAGTGAAGGCAAATTCAAAGGCATATAACAGTGTATTCCTTTCCTTGCCTCTTTCAGACTTTTAAGTAGCAGCTGTAGTAGTTTTCCTATCTGTCAACTAATTAGTTACTAGTGCAATGTCTAACTTTCATCATGATTGACCTTCTCTGAGGTGAGTTAGAGTGGCATTTTTATCTGCAGTAGAAATAAATGAAACCAAAGGAAAGCACACAAATAAACCCCTGCATTACAGTAGTATTAGAGTCTTACAGACCAACATTCCCTAACAAGGAAAAGTTAGATTGCTGTAGACTTACCAACCTGAAATGAGCTCCCTCATACACTTGCAACATGATGTTTTGGCTCACTACCCAAAGCGATAGTTAACTGCCCCTCTTTGCTTTCTACAGTGAAGATCATCCACTCTGTGCTTGTAGCTAGAATTTATTTCTTTCCTGCCATTCTGCCTGAAGCACCAGGATGCATCTGTAGTGCCCTGGTCAGATCTTGTTTTAATTGCTTCTCTTATGGCACTGGATAAGCATGTGCCTGTGCAGCCAGGAAGGCGCACAGAGAGGAAGGCTGTAGCAGAGAAATTAATTGCACTTCTGGGAACCCCGGTCTGTGCTTTTGCCACCACAGCTCACAGAGGGAGCTCCCTACAGAAGGAACATTTGGTGTTATTCATAGTAATTGGGGCACTGATCATGTAAGTGATTAACTCCCTCTCCTGATTGTGCTGTCTCTACATCATGACAACAGGTACGCCCTCCTCTTGGGGAGCTTATCTCTGTGGTCAGACTGTGAGCAGAGCACTTCATCAGCCACCTAAAAAGAATTTCACTGTTTCCCCCCCCCGGAGTGTTTCTACAGCCTTCTCCAGCCAAATTGCTTTGTGTGGTCTGATTTCTATCTTCTGCGCTCACAGTTAGCTTGTTTCCTCTAACATCTCTCCAGTACTTAAATTACTGTTTGAAATAAGTTATGAAGCCCTTTGATAACAGACCCTCATTATCACTCACTAAATACTTCTAGAAGTTTCTGTGCTGTAAATATACGTTTAAGGCAGCCATGACTGCTGCATCTCTGGCAGCTGGCAGGGCTCCTGCAGTTTTTTGTTGTCATGTTTACAGCACAATATGACCTTGTTAAAATTTATTTTTCTGCTGCATGTCTCTAAGCAGTTATTTAGTTTTTCCCTCTTTCTGTCAGTTTCTAGGAAAGTTGCATTCACTGCGCCATAATGAAAATGTTTTTTGTGCCTGTAAAGGCACAGTTACTTGTTATTCACAACATAGGCACAGTTATTTGTTATTCACAACATTAAGAGGTGGTATTTCTGTCATTTTCAAAAAGCTTGTTAATAAATCTCAGATAACAGTGCTCCTGTAAATGCTGACTTGAACTGATAGGCTGCTGCTTCTTGAAGTTAACTTGCCCTCTCATATTTCCCTTCTTTGTCAGATGACACTTGCTTCAAGTCTCAGATATTAACTTATGTCACAGCTGATGCTCTAGAAGTATGCTTTTTGTAGTTAGTATTTGAGATGTAAACTTCAGTTTTTATAACATTATATCTTTTGGAAATACTCACATTTCAGGAAAACCATCCTAAATCACAAAAATGCTGATTTTTATTTTTAATCTTCCACAAAAATCTGTGTTAAAACTTGGTAAAATAGGATATGAATTACATAAGTAAAATTCATAACACTATGGTTACCTTTATAATTGTTACAAACATACAGTCTACAAATTCTTATTAAAAGCAAACTGAAAATGGCAGACATTTTTCTCCACAAAAAGCACAAGCTTTCTGTTAAATTCATTGCAGAAACATCCCCATGTAAGACTTTCACATTGCTACTGCTGCATCAGTGACAGATATTTCAGAAAGAAGATGGCTAACCTTCTGAATGACATTATTCATGACTGCACAACCACATTCTAAAGACCATAATGCTGCAGCTGTTCTACATTCTTCCTTTTTAAGGACAGTATTGTTAACTTTCAAATCTGCAGCTCTAGATGCATTCTATGATTCTAATGGAATTAAAGTTTTCTATAATGTATTGCCACTTTTTTTTAAATGAAATTGTCAGGTATAGAAGGAATATATTATAGCTTAGGAGTAAATTTTATGTTTCTTATTCTCCCATCATTTCTGTGGTTGCAGAACAGCTTTGGACCAGCCTAAAGACTAGAGTTACCTTTCCTTACAGCAAGTCCCTCGAGCCATTCTGTCATGATTCCGCAATCTCAACATGCAAAAGCTATGCTTAATTGTTGACCTGTAGTAATCCAATTAATTATATAGGATGTTTTCAGACCAGAATTTAATCTACCAGTGAGTCTGACCCACTGTAGGGGTCACAACAGCCCATCTTGATTTCTTAAGGAAGAGTTAGGAATATGTAATTGCTGTACTGTATCAAAATCAGGATTCACTGAACCTTGTATCCTGTGTATGATGCTGACACTAGCTCAAGTGCTTTGGAAGTCTGTATAGAGCCCCCATGGGAAATATGGATTAATCTTCCATCTTAAATCTTGAAATTAAAAGATTGCCTGAATATGCATATAAATTTCCATTTACTTTTAGAACCTTGTCAAAGACTTGGCTTCAAAAATTAAGACACAAGGACAGGTGTGTTCTACCTCTTCAGGTGAGAGGTTTCATGCAGTACAAAACAGACATCAAAAAACAGCTGCAGCTCTCTTTCTGTCAGAGAAAGAAGGGTGAAGGGTATGCAGTGGGAGTGAACTGCACTCAGCTGTCTTTACAAACTACAGCCATAGGATGTTCAGAAGAGCTGTCCTCCCTCAGCACAAAGCTCTACTGCATATAGTCCATGACTCTCAGTTACAGGGCTGTTCAAGTATTTTGCACTGATAATTTAAATTTTTTTTTTATTAAATGCTATTTTTATTCTGCAAAGTATGCTTTCACTTGAAAGTAATTTCTTTAGCATTTCCCCCAGCTGAGTAGCTGCCAGCATAGAGCTCAGTCAACCTAAACTGCACGGAGGAATGTGGAAGATTTCATTATTTGCAATCTGCTTTTGGTATCCCTTTGAATGTTTTTCTCTAATTCTTCACCCATGTGGATTCAGTGGCTCAGTTCTCTCTTGAATCCACTATATGACAGTGGCATAATAGTGGGTCCAAAGCTGATCTTAATCTTCTTACCTAGTTGTCAGATAGGGGCTGAAAATTTTAATGGACTTATACCAGGATGACTTATACCTTAAAAGTTACTGAAGAATTTAATAGTTTACTTCTGTAGCTAAAAGAAAAATTAACCAAGAAGGACTGCAGGGAAAAAAAAGTTAAAATAAGATGTTCAATAGTTACTTTTGTATTTACTATAATATTACCTAGCTTGTATAGGTTGTTTAAGCTTTATTATGAACCTTTATGGGTAAGGTACAGGTAGGTGTCTAATAAAAATTAAAAACAACTATGTACAGAAAGCATAACTTAAAGAATATAATGTCTCGTAAGAATAAAAATAAATAGGGCAGAAAGCATTGAATCTTCATACACTGTCGCATAAGATTTTTTACAGTGACTTTATATGCTGCTGATAATTACTGTGACCAATTTTATGGTTTGAAGGGACAAAGGTAAATTTTGTGTTAATAATGCAAGGGCCTAGAGAGAAAGCTTCATTTAGAACCCTGAGGGATTTATGGGGCAGAAGAGGGCGGGTTCAGTATTCCCTTCCATTTCCTGCCATGAATTATAAAAACCAGGAGGACAGCAAAGTGTGTCCCTTCTTCCTTTTTTGCCCCCCTTTGCTCATGTGGCAGACATCTTGGAGAGAGGCTCGTACTCTTTTTTTTTTTTTTCAGCTCCCAAGGGCTCTGCAGTGTTCAGCTCCATCAGTTGCTTGGGAGAACCCTGGCCCTTTTTCCTGAGTTGGCTCCACCATGAAGGACTTTTGGACACATCATCGTGACCATTGAAATCAAATTTTGTATATATTCATATATTCTTCATTATTATCCCACGTTACTGATCCTTCCCTGTTGTATTAAAACTGTTGTAGTTATAACTCCCAGTCTTGAATTCTCTCTTCCTTATTCCCTTTTACCTTCCTCTGGGAAGGTGTGGGGAGTTCTGGAGGTAGTAATAGAGAGCAATTCTGTTCTCATTGTTTTGGTTTACCCTGCCTACTAAATGGAGACAACAATGTGTAGTACATTCAGCACAAATCAGATCCATGTGTTAGCTAAAATTTATACAATTATCAGTTAAAACACACACATTGTAGGTATACGAAGTGACTCGGCCTAACATGCACCTGGGTTTGAGACAAGACTGAATTAATACCTTAATTCTGCATGAAAATGAGAGATATTTTAATTTGATTTTTAAAAAAACTTTCTGCTTCCTTGTATGCTTAAATGTGAACAGGAAAATAAGCACCACATCAGAGTCAGCATGAACTATCATATCTTGTCCGTCCAGACAAAGAGGAATGGAACGAAGGCTGCCAATTATTTGCAATGTCACTATTTGGAGGTTCGACTGTGGTCTGTATCTTGACAAAACTTAACACTTTTTGCTCATGACAGCTAAGTGGAAACAGGTAAAATCATAGAACAGAATCATAGAATCATTATGGTTGCAAAAGACTTCAAGATCATCAAGTCCAGCCATAATCCATCCGTCACAACCATGAAACTATATCCTGAAGCACCACATCTAAACACTTCTTGAAAACCTTCAGGGATGGCAACTCCACCACCTCCCTGAGCAGCCCATTCCAATGCCTCATCACTCTTTCAGTATGGAAACTTTTCCTAATATCTAACCTAAACCTCCCCAGGTACAACTTAAGCCCATTTCTTCTCATCCTATCACTAATTACTTGTGAGAAGAGACCAACACTGGTCTCCCTACAACCTCCTTTCAGGTAGTTGTAGAGAGCAGTAAGATCTCTCCCGAGCCTTGTCTTCTTCAGACTAAATAACCCCAGTTCCCTCAGTCACTCCTCACATGACATGGCCTCCAAACCCCTCAGCAGCCTCATAGCTCTCCTCTGGAAATGCTCCAGGACCTTGATGTCTTTCTTATACTGTGGCACACAGAACTGAACACAATAATCAGTGACCTCACCAGGGCCGAGTACAGAGGCACAATCACTTCCCTACTGCTGCTGGACCCACTGTTTTTGATACAGTCCAGGATGCCCTTGGAATTCTTGGCCACCTGGGCACGCTGCTGGCTCATGTTGAGCCATCCATCCACCAGTACTCCCAGATTGTTCTCCACCAGACTGCTTTCCAGCCAATCTTCTCCAAGCTTGCAGTGCTGCTTGGGGTTATCATGACCAAAGTGCAGGACCTGGCACTTCTTCTTGTTAAATCTCGTACCGTTGACCTCAGCCAGTTGATCTTACCTGACCAGAGCTCTCTGCGGTGCCCTCCTACCGTCAAGCAGTTCAACACTCCCTCTCAATTTAGTTTTATCTGCAAACTTGCTGCGGGTGCACTCAATCCCCTCATACAAACCGTTGATAAAAATATTAAACAGAACTGGACCCATACTGAGCCCTGGGGGACATTGCTTGCCTCTGGCCACTGGCTGGATTTAACTCCTTTTATCACACCTCTCAGCTATCCAGCCAGTTTTTAATACACCAAAGAGTCCACCTGTCTATTCCATGGGCTGCAAACTTCTCAAGGAGAATACTGTGGGAGATGGTGTCAAAGGCCTTACTAAAGTCTGGGTAGACAATGCCCACAGCTTTTCCCTCATCCACTAGCTGGTCACCTGGTCGTAAGTGGAGATCAAGTAGGTCAAGTAAGACCTGCCCTTTATGAATCCCCGCTGGCAGGGTCTGATCTCACCATTATCCTGCACTTGCTGTATGAGCATATGAGGTAGGAAGGATTTTGATATAGTGTGACTTTTGAATAAAGCTGGGAAACATGAAGCAAGTAAGAAGATGAAAACTTCTTATGATTTTTTGAGAGAAATACTCCTTTAAAATAAAATGGTCATGCACATTCAACCAAATACTTAAGGAGTACTTTTGTAATGTCAAGGTAAATGGAAAACTGTAATTATTCAATCATACAGAGATAAAATAAAAGAAAAAGTAGTTCAATCACCTATTTATTCTTCTGTGGGTGACATGTGGCATCATCTGACATCTGAAGTAATTCAAGTACATTTATAAGACTATGCATTACATTAAGAGTGAAAAATTCAGTTTTTGCCTTCACATCTGTTCTATTGTTCTTTTATTTGCCTGCAGGGAATGGCTGTTCCTTGCATGCTTTCAATGATTCTGAAAACATCTCTTTAAAGACAAGTATATTTGGCTGTATATTGATTTGTTATTAATAATTTTAGTACTAAATACCAATAATGTTCTGACAATAGCAGTGGGAATACTTACGATGGAAACTATGAACACTCTCAAGGAAAATGAGTGAAATCCCACTTCTTTCATAATCAAAATTTTCTGTTTCCCACAAAATTAGTTCAGGAATTCATGAACATTTATGATTTTCAAAGTCAGCAAAATGAATACAGTCGTGTGTCTAACTGCTTGGTAGCATAAACTAGCCAATGGAAAATGATATTTGAATTTCCTATCTAGCAAGTACTGCGTTGCAAGGTTAGTTTAAGTTCAGTGATACGAAACTCATCTGCACAAAAATGAAGCACAGAGGAACAACAGCAGGAGGAGTAACTTGAGTAATAACCTGCTTCATCTGCTCCCAAGCCCATCACAGGAGTGACACCAGCTTATCAAAGGCCCACAGCCATAAATCCAGAAAAGCACAGGGTCACAATGGCAGGTGAGGACACAACCTGCAGATTCTGGAGAAGCAAACACCTTGTCTGGACCACTACCAGGGCTGTCTCAGCAGAAACTCATCACCTGCATAGGACACAAGGGAAGAGCATTTTAGGATTGTACATGATTTATGGGATGTTTCAGAAAGAACACAAAGTGGGGAAAGGAATGGACCTAAGTGATTTGAGGAGGAACAAATGTAGCAAAATAGAGGGGTAAAGGATAATGTATAAAATGGTTGTATGTCTAGTAGTATGTCACAGCTTTTCTGGCTATGCCCAGCACCTGATCACCATACTGTTTCCTTGTTTAATTCCACCTTCAGCTATTTTTCAGTGAGGGGATCTCTGTTTCATGTGCAACTTTGTGTATGGGGTCTGTGGTATGAGAAACTGGAATGAGTGTGGAAATTCGAGTGGGATGATGAGCAAAGCCAGAGGAGCTGGCAAGCAGGTATAGTGGTCTGGGAGTCAAGGGGATATATGGGTCTCGAAGTGACAGCTCTGAGTTGTGAGGCCCCCTGGTTCTCTTTACAGCCAAGTTTGAGTCAGATATTGGGACTAAGGGAGTCCTGGCTGATGTGTGTCTGTGAGAGAGGGGGGCAGGAGGGGAGTCTGCATCAGGAACTGCTGTGGGGCTGTGGCTGCAGAGGTGTGTATGTCCAGCTGCCAGCAACTGGAGAGACTGGGGTCCAGGGGCCAGTGATAAACTGTCTGAGCCCTGCTGATGGAGAGATTCCTCTTCTACATAAATGCATACATGTATTTACTTTCACTAGTAGAAATTAATCCTGACCAGTCAGAGAAGGGAGCATAAGGAGACGATTGGTGCTGTCATTGTTCCTATGAGTGCTCTGTGTATCTTATTTATGTGGCCTTCTATATGTGTGTGTGTGTATGTATATAATGTATATATTATATAGCACAAAGTCTGTAACAGGAATATGTTCTCAGCCTTGCTATTGAAGAGACCGAGGACCAGGCTGGACCAGGAGGAAACTGAGCTCTAGAGGCAGCCATAGGAGGTCCAGGAGATGAAGAAGGAAGGATCTGCTCATTCTCAAGATAATCTGATAAGGTGACCTTAGCAGTCATAATAAAAAGGATGATAAGAGAGATCGAAAAAGCCACACAACCACTACAGACATCTTCTCTAGAATGTAATGCATTTTACAGTATCACAAACATATGAGATGAAAGAGAGGATGTGACTAGGTCACAGTGCCCATAAACAAAAATTTTCATTAGTAATCTTTAGAGATTCCAGCAGCTGCTTTAAATTGTGTCATACATCAAAACTGGATGCCCACTGCTATCCCTAAGGATTAATTGATAAAAGAAACGTCTCTCTTGAGCTTAGAAGATAATAGAAGTAGGTCAGATTAAAGCAGCAATCTAGGCAATCATTATATCTAGGCCAGATTTATCCCAACTGAGTTAAAGCATTAAGTTAGAAGCTAATTGTTCTGGTTTCACTCCCTATGCAGAAAACAAAACAAAAAAAGACAAAACATCTCCAGAGACCCTTTTTCTTTGTGGGTGGAATGGTGCAAGTTATACAAGTTAAATCATGGTCAGAGCTTCAGTTTTCAGTCCTGGTCTCTCTTCAAATTTTTAAAACATTAATTTACTTTCAAAATAGGTGCGTGTGCGTAAGAAATGCATCTTACATCTTTAGCATAGTCTGAAAATAATGGAAGGTTCTCACATTTTTCCTTCATGTGTCAACAGAGAAATGGTTTTTTTAGATTTCCACCCAGTCTGCTGGATGATTGGATATACATCTCAGTAACTGAAGACATACAGATTTGTAGTCACAATTTACATTTCAAGGGTAAATTTGAAATAAGGAAGCCTCTGCCTGTCTCTAAAATCTGATCTGTTCAGGTGGAAGTATGAAGCCTGCCTTTGGAGGGGCTAGGGCATGACTTAGGAATACCTGCCAGAATTTCTCTTAATAAAAGAAATTCCAAAATGCGTAGCAGAGCATAAGCCATGTCTGACTGCACAACTGCTGATACATTTACTTACACATTTAGTGTACTATGAGTATTTAATTTACAGCTTCATGAAGTGCTCTGTAATATTTTAAAGATAAATTATAATGTATCAAGGTAAAATATTCCATATCCAATTCAAGCAATCAACCACATCCGAAGCAGAAAGGTCAAAACAAAATTATTTCAAAAGCATAATCTGAATTTTCCAGGGTTTTAGTTATCCCTTTAGGAGTTCAGAATTTTTTACCCCTAAAGAGCTCTTAAAAAGTACCCTGTGTGTTGAGTTTTCTCTGTAGATGTCTCTACAATTCATCACCACGGTGCCCCTTAAGGGTCACAGAAAAAGAGCATAACGTAACTATTGATTTTTATGGTTCTAAATCACAAAAAAGCCAGATCCCCTTGTAAAAACAAAACAAAACAAAAATCTAATTTTGCTGCTTCTGAAACACTGCTTGTAGAAGGGCAGAATCTTTAGGATTCTCAGAAGATTTAACAGGAATGTACCAGTATCTTCAATATGGGAAGAACAAAATGAACAGAGCTAGCAAAACAGAGCAGTGAAAATGTCATTCCAGATAGTTAGTTATGGGTTTTAGAAAGTCAGCAGGTAAAGAACAAACAGCTCCCTGGACATTCACAATCCACAGAAGAGCACTCAGGCAACTTATGGAGGATCTTACCATGTTACTCTCCATAACTTATTGACAGTCCTGGTTAAAAGAGGAGGTACCAGTTGACTGGAGATTGGCAAATGTGGCACCCATCTACAAGAAATGCCAGAAGGAGGATCAGGGGAACTACAGGCCTGTTAGTCTGATCTCAGTACTTGGAAAAATATATGGACTGGTTCATTTTGACTGGGCTCACCTAATGGGTGCAGGACAATCAGAGAATCAGGTTGTCCTTGTTTGTGCCAGTATAGAGCAAATTTTCTGTCTTGTAATTTTATTTTCATCTAAGTCTCTTCCAGGTAGCTGTACTTGCTGAAACTAAAAGCAAGTTTCTCAGACAGTGTCTACTTCTAGGACTGATAACTCTTGCTGTTTGTAGTTATGGCTAGAGACTGGTGTGCAGAACCAAGGCCACTGCTCAGTTCTGAGGAACATCTTATGTTCCAGAAAGAGAAAGGGAGTAAAGGGGTCACACCTGCAGCCCTCCTTTAGGGAGGAGCGGACAAGACAGGTGACAAAAATTGACCAGAGTATTCCATCCCACATGCGTCATACTTGGTAAAAATTTGAGGGATCACAAAAGTCAAGCATCTTTGCCCTCACCTTCCCTTCAGCCCTTCAACACCCATCCCTGTTTTCTTCTGCATCCTGGGAGGATTCCATCCGTTCATCTCCTGTGGTCCTGATCCGTTCCTGCCTGAATCTGTGTGTTCCTGCCTCCAGCTCCTGACTTCTACTGACCCCAGGAGTCCAGCCTGGACTTTTCCAGGGCTGCCCTGCAGCCTCAGTGGTGATGTGAGAGTTGTTGGGGGCAAGAGGGGAGGAATGTAGTATCATTTTTCTGTATATTTGTATATATTTTAAACTTTTTTTATCATTACTGTTTCATTAAGATGTGTAGTTTAGTTTTCAACCTGTAATTCTCTCTCCCTTATTGTCTCTTCTTCCTTTTATCAGGGAGAGAAGGGAGATTAATAGAGAACATCTGTCATTTGGTTAATAGTCAGCCTAGCATTAAACAGGCCCAGCCAGCATGGATTCAGGAAAAGCAGGTCCTGTTTAGTCATCCTGATCTCCTTCTATGGCCAGGTGACCCACCTTTTGGATGAGGAAAATGCAGTGGATGTTGTCTTTCTGGAAGTCAGTAAAGGCCTTTTTGTCTCCCACAGAATTCTTTTAGAGAAGCTGGCGGCTCATGGCATAGACATTTGTACTTTTTGCTGTGTTAAAAACCATCTGTGTGGATGGGCCCAGGGAGCTGTGGTGAATAGCGGTAAATCCTGTTGGCAGCCAGTCACAAGTGGTGTTTCCAAGGGCTCAGTTTTGAGACCAGTCTTGTTTAATATCTTTATCAATGACCCGGATAAGGTAATCAAGTGCACCCCCAGTACATTCACAGATGATACTAAGTTGGGTCCAAGCATTGATCTGCCTTGAGGGGAGGAAGGATCTACAGCAGGATCTGGACAGGCTGTATCAGTGGGCCAAAGTGAACAATATGAGGTTCAACCAGCCCAAATATTAAGTCCTGCATTTTCGTAACAACCCCAGGCTATGCTACAGGCTGGGGGAGGAGTGGCAGGAAAGCTGCCTGGCAGAGAAGGACCTTGATTGACAGCTGGCTCAACATGAGCCAACACTGTGCCCAGGTGGCCAAGAATGCTGACATCGTCCTGGTGTGTGTCAGAAACAGCGGGAACAGGAGGACTAGAGAGGTGATTTCCCCTCTGTACTCTCCACACAGGACAGGTGCTCTAGTCCTCTGATCATCCTTGTGGCCCCTCTCTGGACCCTCTCCACACTGTCCACATCCTTTTTGTACAGCCGGGACCAAAACTTGACTTAATATTCCAGATGTGGTCTGACTAGTACCAAGTAGAATGGGATTCTTTTCTCTGCTGGTGATGCCCTTGTTGATGCAGCCCAGCATCCTGTTGGCTTTCTGTGCAGCTGCTGCACTGTTCACTCATGTTGAGCCTGTTGTCCACCAAGACCCCCAGGTCCCTTTCCACAAGGACCTCTAGCCAAGAGGATCCTGGGCTGAACTGCACTCATGGGTTTGTGTTCCCAGGTGCAAGACCCTGCACTTCTCTACATTGAACTTCATAAAGTTCCTGTTATCCCACTTCTATTTAAGTTGGAATGAATCTGTTATGCCCCTATTACATCCTTCTGGTTCAACACAAGGCAACCTTTGAATTCAGACAAGGGTCAAGCTGACTCTTGAAAGGCTTAATCGATGGTGGTCTTAGCTCAGAAGGGAATTTAAAATCATACCCGGTTCATGGGGATTTTTTACTAGGAATTGTATGCATAACTATATCAGTCATCAAAAAATATCACACACCTGACTAAGGTAAATTCTCTAGTTGTTAAAAACAGAGAGTAATCTCAGCTTCATTGTGGTAAATCTAGAACAAATCAACATTTAAATTACTGTTAATCTCTGACAATTCCATTATATAAACAGAATTGTTCCAGAATTGTAAAACCACATGAAATACCACTATCTATCCTAGCTTTTATTATTGCTATGGCAGTGATGAACTTGCTTGAAAAACAAAGTCATTTTAATGGGATTTTTTGTTTGTTTTTTTTGTTTGTTTGTTTTTAAAAGACACTATGCATTACAATATAGTGTAGTCAACAGTAGTATATAACTATAAGAAAACCATGATGTAATGTAAACACCATGGCAAAATAATTTTGTGTGTCCTATCAAATTCCACTTTCTTAAACAGAAACTTTCTGGAAAAAAAAAATTATATGTCACTAAAAATCAAAAAACTTGCACATTACTTACAAGACTGTTTCCAATTTAAATATACCTCTATAAATCAATGATAATTTTGATGAAGTTAAAGGTTTTACAGAAGTCTGAAAAAAAAAATCACACTTATGCTGTCCAGAGAATATTAAATAGTTTTCAGATGTTTTAGAGAACACAGCAGTTTTAGAGAAGGAAAAAAAAGAAGACCCAGATTATACATGGTATTTTCTCCAAGTCTGTAGTCATTGATGCAGAGGATTCATCACTTTCAAATGTATTTGTTTTTTAAAAAGTCTAATAAAAGATACTCTCCCACTGTATGTAATGTCCAGTGAGTAAATAAATGGTTTTACGCATAATACTTTTCTTTAACACTAGAGCATGAAAAGAGGAATGTTATAGACATAGAAATGCCTGATGGAAAAAAAAATAATTCTTGCACATGACTATAAAAAAGACAGGTATTGTAGATTCCAGTGTAAATTCTAGATACCTACTTTGGACTTCGAAGATTTACTTTTTGTCAGAGAAAAGAGATTGGTTTGGGATACAGGACAGTGAGCAACTAATCTGAAGTAAACAAAACCTTGGCAAGGAAATGCAGTCTCATGAATATTTCCAATTTTTTGCTGATTCCACAAGTGCAAAAAAGAGACAGGAGTCTCTATCAGACATATATAAGCAACTCATCAAGGAAACCAAGTACTTAAAAAAGTCTTGCTAGGAAACAGAAACATTATTCAAGAAAATACATGCAAAAAAAATGAAGTGACTGAAGCCACATACTCAGCCAATGTGAGAACCAGCAGCCCTCAAAATTTACATAAATAGCTCAGCTGAGAGCTCATTATTTGGAAAATTTAAAGATTTCAAGTTCAATCACCTTTCTTGGCAGAAAGCCTTGCAGCTGGGATTGACTTAGGTCAGTAATTTCTGAGCTGTTTTGATTGTGCTCTCTCCCCCTCCTTCTCCGCTCCAGTAGCAGCTTAGCTCTGGAACACCATGGGGCTTCCCCAGCCCAGCACTCAGCTGCCAGCTATAGGGTGGATGGGGACAACTCAGAGAAAGTGTATGTACAGGCTTTTTTATGGGCAGGACAGCTCCCCATCAGCAGGAGGTGGTGCCCAGGGCAGGAAGGGGAGTAGAGAGATCCCAGGCCTCAGGAGACAAGCAGAGAGGTCCCAGGCTTCAGGAGGTCTTGAAAGGGCGGCTGCAAGAGGATGAGCAGGAAGGGACAGTCCTACTTGGGGTTACTGTCAGCACAAGACTTGGGCCTGGCCCCACCACAAGCCTGTCCCCTAACCAGCCCTGGGTCCCACTGACTTGGGCACCACCTGGATCACAACTCCCTCCCATTCCTCACCACTCTGTTGGCCCTTGGCCTTATCCCCGCAGCCCCAGTAGACAGCAGGGTGATATTTTGAATGGGGTCCTCCCTGCTTTACAGTCTTCACCCTGCCAGACAGACCCCACAGCCTCACCTCTGTCTGTTAGGGACATGCCAGGCTGTTGCCTAGAATCTGGATTAGTGATTTTAGTGGGAGAGAAATAATTTAGCCTGACTTCATCCCCTAGGATTAGAAGCATACTGCTAGAGAGCTGTGATGGTGGCAGAGATTTTTCATGGCTACATCTTGAAAGATTCTCTGGATCCAAACTGGGCATGAGGCATTTCTATAAATTATTTGAATCCTTTCATTTCTTTACACTTGTTTTCTCAGCAGAAATTGCTGGTCCCCAAGGTAAATAGAAAGGTCTCATTCTGTGTACTCCGTAGTGTCAAAATAATGTGTCTGCATAGGACGAGATGTAATTTGTAAGCAGTTCATGTTTCCTACATGGCCCTGGTAGCTGCTGATAGCTTATCTAAAAAGACTTTGAATAAAAGTGCTGTGAGATGGTAGCAAGCAGAAGGGAAAATAAATATTGCAAATAATCTGAAAAGCAACGCAGACTGAAACTGCTGTTGCCAAGAATAGAGAGCTTCAGACTCCACTAGTGAATACCTATGAAAAGGGTAAGCCCAACTCATCTTGAACATATAGAAAATAATATCTGAACATAATTTCTAAAGACAAATTGCTTTCCAGACATGAACAAAATACCCCTTTACAGAAAGGTATTAGGTGGCCCAGCATCCAACAATCCCTCTTCACATTTCTATATTATCAAGTCTTTGGAAAAGGACGTACACAGACAAATACATTTATCTGATGGGCAGGGACTTGGAATGACCCCCAACTGCTCCCAGCAGACTATTAACTGTCAAGTGACCAGACTACAACAGCACAAAGAACCTTTAATACCCATTTAGGAATAGATCTTGGAAAATTAATCTTCCTGTGACTCTTCCTGTGCGCTGAAATATTTGGCTAGCTTCTCCAATTATTCTGATTAGGACACCGGGTATAGCATTTCCAGTTGTAGTTTCTTACAGGAGGTTGTACAAGCAACTCCAGATTTAATCTAGTCTAGATCAAAAGGGCCTGGGAATGAAACAAACCAAGTTACACAGGCTTGAAAAAGGAAAGGGAAGAATGGAAAGAAACATAAAACTCTTTGATAAAAATAATATCTTTTGATGAAAATAATGATCCTAGGCTATGAATGAGTTCTGTCTTTGGATTTAGATGTGCTGCCTCAGCCCTTTCCAACCACATAAGACAATATCAATGTTGACTGTATCAGCAATTTACAGAGATCCACCAACAGCTAAAAACTTTAAAGCATTATAGGCTAAATGTTTACAGTGCTAGCTTCTGAGGTCCTGTTACAGTATCAGTCAATTCAAAGATGCTGATGCAATCAGAATATGACAATGAAGGCATATCAGTGCCAGACAAGCTAGAGAGCCTTAGACTGAAATGAATTGCCATGATCACTGCTTAGTCACATGTGTAGTGCTGAAGTTTCAGCCAGTAACCTTGGAATTGTGTTTAAAGGACTTTTAGAACAGACTTTTCCAAAGCTGATTCTGATCAATAGCTGGCTCAAATGGGAGCTTTTTTCACGTATGCATGTTTATTTCCTGCTAACGATCAAGCTTGCTTAATTCATATTGAGAATCCTAATAGATGAGTGATCAGTTTGGAAAATCCTGGCTGTAATGTTTTGAGGAACTGTTGTGCCTCTACAGCTTGTACTGGAAATCAGCTACTCGAGGGATAATTCCTGTTCTCAGGTTTGCTTCAGCCATGAATCATGGCAGAAAATGGAGAAGCAAGAGTTTCACATAATGAAACTGCAGAGTTCTTATCGAAAGCAAGTGTTCTGCATTTGTTGATTGAAGCACTAGTTTCATGTCATTTTTTGTCCATTTAAACTGACACCATCTCCCACAGGAGTAGTGTTGAAATACCTCATGCAGCTTGTGCTGATTTACCTGAGCTCAAATTAACACTGAGGGATGTCCATTGAGATCTGCTTACCAGACTGATGAGCCCATATCTTGAAAGACTACAATTGAAATAAACTTGAGTTACAGTGTAATCTTATCTTATGTGACCCTGGGATCTGCTATAGTTATAGAATTCTTAAAATGTACCACACAGATTCAAATGGCTAGAAAAGACAAAGGAATCATGAGCTACTCCATTCAACAATTATGAAAATAGAAGTGAACGTTCTTTTTTCCTCTGAAATTCTGAAACAAGGTATGAGGCGTATATTCATTGAGTTTACTCAGACTTCTTTTTTTTTTAATGTAATATGTAAGATAAGATGTTACTCTCTCAGAGATCTGTGCTTCTCTTAATGTGACATTGTCTTTGCAGCTTTGTCAATAATTAGAAATTATTCACCATCCTGGTCTATCTTTAATGAAAATAATTTGATCAACTGTTTAAAGCCTAGCTATTGCAGAGAACATGACCCAGAGATTGGTCTAGAGATGACTAGGTATCCACTGAGGAAGAGCAATGTTAAAAAGAGCAGGTTCAGTGCATCTCTGACAATTTCACTGATTAGTATAACAAGCATTACCTGTTTATTATAGAGAAGCTGTGTAATTCTTGAATATTATAATCTGCTTCAAAAAACAAAACAATACGAAAAACCAAACAACCCCAAACCTGTCAACAAAACCAAAACCCTCTTCTACAATCATGATAGACCTCTTGGAGAAGTGCTCTGAGTAATTAATCACTTCCTGAATATTTTTATACAGAGAATAATTATCTTCCTCTGTAGAAATGTTTTCCCATTCCTTTGATCTAGCATATCACCTATTTTCTATAGTTCTATTCACAAAGTTCTTGATCTAGATTGGAATGGTTTGGAGTGAATATCTTAAAATATACTACAAATTGCTCCACACTTTCAAAAGTGTTATTTGCAATTTAGGCTTCTGGTCTTGATGCTGAAAACATTTATAATGTAGAAGAATTTAAATCACAAGTTTAGTTTGCCTTTGATTTCACACAGGAACCAGATCTGTGGAGCAGTTGGCAATGCAATAACATATTTAAATAGCTCTGGCCTTTTAGCAGAAGTAGCCTTCTGCTGACTTTTGTGTATACATTTTCATAAGTGTTCTTTAAGTCGGTAGAATTTATAATGTGTCCTTCCAAGAAGTACCCCAAAGCACTTGGAAAATGTCATGACTGAAACAAAGAAAAGTTTCTATTTCACATCCAATAAAAAGGTCCTGTGCACTAAATTTACATCAATATGCCAGCCATCTCTACTCTTATGCTGTGTGAAGTGTAGATCTTTCTAACAGATACTTTGACTGAGCAGAAAAGTCCCTACCTGACCTCAAATGAAAGAGGAAATTACCAATAGGTACTATGGGAAAAACCTATTTCTCTGCCTTCATTCCAGCCTCAGTGCCAGCTACCTTTGAAGTCACTTTTGCATCTGCAGCTACACAAAATAGGAGCCTGTGAATATCAAAACAGGTGGTTAAGTCCCTAGTGATTTACTTTACAGTAGCTAGAGTATTCAATGTTTTCAAATGAGATTTTAACTTTTAAGGTGTGAATTTTGGGAATATAGATTAAAATTTCACTGTAAAGACAAATATGTACAACTTGAAAATTAAAAATGGTTTATGAAGGTCTTTGAAAGTAATTTAAGTTCATAAAAGCAATAACAATTTGTGCACAGTTATGGAACAGACCTATTTTCTTATTATTTCTACTTTATTGCTGTAATGTATTTCTGGTGTCTCCAACAGCTGCAAAGCAGCTTCTCTCATTGTCTCTGAAGCCAGAATACCCAGTAGGGCAGCATTTCTCTTAGAGGTATTTTTCCTTATTTTTTTCTGCATTTAGTCATGTTTTTTAGTCCAGCTTGTCCTTCATGAATATTTAATTAAACACCTAAACTGACCACTTGAGATCTCTACTCAAAGCTGCTACCAAGAGGTCTGGTGCTTTGTAATGCTTCTCTAGTCAGCTCAGAAGCAGCCTTGGTGGTCCTGCCTCTTCTCATGGACAAAGGGGTTTAACCCAAAGTTAAACTTGGGATCCCTGCACAAGGAGCAGGTGCTCTGCTTTTGTCAGGCTCTGCAGGGTCCCTGTGGGATGCCCCATGCCAGATGCAGATGGTTCCAGCCGGATCCAACCAACCCCTGGCAGAGCCTGGCTGAGTCCTGCAGCCGCCGTGGTGGTGCCTGGGGAAAGACCCCTGTAAGGAAGAGAAAAACACTGCCCCGTGGTGAGGAAACTGCCCTACAAGCACCAAGGGGAGAGGGAGAAGAGGGGACGAGGTGCACCAGGTGCTAGAGCAGGGATCCTCTGGAGCCCCTGGAGATAGAGTGGTGCAATAGGTTTTCCTGAAGGACTGAAGCCCTTAGAGATGATCCCATGGAGGAGAAAGAAAAAAGAGTGAGGAAATAGGACTGGCAGAGAGGAGCTGTGAGATGACTGACCACAACCCTGCATTCTCGATTTGCTGTTGGCAAGTGGGAGAAAGCAGAAGAGTCAGCAATGAAGGAGGGAAGTTGAGCTGGGAAAAATGTGTTTAGGGAAAGGTGTTGCTTTAGTTTTTGTTTATTCATTTGTGTTTGTTTCTCACTATCCAGATAATTTTTATGTGGCAATATATTCCCCCAAGACTACTCTGTTTTGCCTGTAATAGTAACTGGTAAGTGGCCTCCCTGTTTTTATCTCAACTCATGAGCTTTTCCATCCTATTTTTTCTCCCCCTCCCATTTGAGGAAAATTGGTGAGTGAGCACTGGGATGGGCTTCTGGCTGCTGGCCAAGGTTAATCCACCACACCTCTGTGTGTTATTGGCCCGCTCTCCCCTTCCCTCTCCTAATGTATTTGTTTTTCATAGAAAAACCAGAAACTGGTTTGGCCTGGAAGGGATCTCAAAGATCATACAGTACCACTCCTTTGAATCTTTTTGACAGATTCAGAACCAGTGTGACTCACAGGTGTCCCTCAGCACATCCCCATGACTTTACTGGGGATGTGGACAGAAAGTAGTCCCTGATCCTCTACAAAGCCGTTTCTAACCAGCACGCAGAGTTACTATGCAAGAGAGCCTAACTAATGGATCTTCCCACACAGCTATGCATCCCATCACTCTTTAAACCGATAATAATTACTCAGAGATATCAGTCAAATACATTCTTCACCTTGATAAGAGAGTTTTTTCTTGCAGTGTCTTCTAGGATTTATAAATTAAGATGTTTCTTTGAAAAGAGACACCAAAATACAAATTTAACAGTTTGAACCTCTCCAAACACATTAACTCTGATTTCATTTTATTAATATTTCTATATGTGTAATCCTACCCACTGCCTAAATGGTAACAAAGTTATCAGGTATCATTTGCCTCCATTTCCTGATCTCAATTCTTATTTTCTTTCTATTAAACTGACTTGAATTTTCTGCTCTCCAAACCTCCTTTATATATTTTGAGAAAAAAGCAGCTGTGCTCAGGTTTCTCTCTCCCTATGCTGATCTTTACAGTTGCACAGCAGCATTCTGTGCTGTTTTCAATGTCAGAAGGGAGTCAAGAAGAATTAAAAACAAAACAACAAAACAAAACAAAACAAAACAAAACAACAACAACCCCCCCCCCCAAA